>SDVV010001705.1:0-24848 GCA_016164225.1 Gammarus roeselii
TATCCTGTTTGGTTTCACTGTGAAATAGCTGTCTGTCAGCATTAAATACTTCCGAAAGTGAAGGCTGAAGCACTTGATTCCCGATTAAAATCTGTAAAATCACCATCTACTAAGTGACCTGATTTTGATCTTCACGATTACGCCCAGTAAGGATACAGACGAACTGTGTGGATAGAAGATTCCTTTGGCGCAAAGGAGAACTACCGTATTGGTATGTTACCTACGGCATTTTGTCGCCAGGTCTGCTTAGCAGCATTCATGTCATCAGTGCAATCTGCAGAAATAACATGCCCAAGATGTTGAAATTTGTCTACAAAATCCAGAGTGACACAATCTAGCTTAACATTAGTCGAGAAGCAACGCATATATGATGACCGAGCTATGACGCCAGTGGGTTTTGGTATGTTTGGTAGGCTAATAAGTTACCAGTTGGCAAAACGTGTTGAAAGGTTAAAGTTAAAGTTAAAGTTAGCTTATGCGAGCGGTAATATTTCAAGTGTACACGGCACTTGCAGTTTCAAGGCACCATCGATATGTTTTAAATTAAAATATGAATTTAATTATTTAGAAAATAAGCACCATTGGGCGTAGCATTTGTCGGGGCTCTGTGCATAAATTTCTGACTCCAACAAAAAATTAAATACATTTAATTAAAATAAGTAAATAATATGAAATGAGGTTGACTATTATGGGCAAGCACCTACACAATACCAGGACAAAGACAAGGACATGACATGAAATAAATCTTTGGTATTGTGTAATTATAAATTCCCAGCTTAACTGAGAGGAGACATCTGAGGTAATATAGAAGGGAAAAAGATGGGAGATAGGAAAACCGGCAAGAAAATCAAGGATGCTGTTGCCTCACAGCGGGGAATCTTATCACTGGGAGGCGCCAGCCGGAAGTTGGCGTACAAACAGAGGTAGTTGATTCTCTGTTCTGCGCCAATCCGCAGCATAGAATGAAGGCTGCACAAAAAATGATTGGCTAAACCAAATATGCCACATGGAAGACAATTACACACCATTCTGTCTGCCTCATACAGGCAGACAGATTGGGGCATGTCGTAAATGAACAGTAAGATACAAATAGTATACCCCTATGGGTGTAGCTACCAGGAATAAAATCAGTGGCTTAAGCTCCACAATTCTAAGATATTACATAAGAACATAATTTGACTTATGTTTATTATCAAGAATTATGAATGCATAATTCTCCTCTTACATGAATGTACAAGGCTGTATAGTAGTTGTATGATATTTGAACCTATTTGAAAATATGGGGGTGCTATTCCGACATAAAGATTGCTACTATGTGAACAGGATACCAATTTAACTATCCTATTCAGATGGATATGTTCAATGGCTTTTTGTGCGTTGGCATACGTTTTAATTTAACCCAAATTAATATTAGTTGCACTGCCATTATGGTTAGAAGCCGTTTGTACTAGCTGAACAGAAATGATGTAGCTACCTACAGAGAGATGTAAACAATGAGATCAAAAGAAGCGATTGCTGAAAGGTCATAGGTGCTTGTGATGCACGTATAATGTGTTAGTGTTACCAGGAAAATGTAGGGCCAATTGGGAACCTCTACAGGTTCACGATCCTACACCTCAGAAGTAGTCATATATCGACTGTCAACAACAACTTTTCAAATGCGCGAATTGAACACATTCAAGAAAAAAATGAACACGGATTGAATTAGTCCGTCACATGATTTTTGGTCCCATTGGTTTACTGCCGCGCGGTCAAGAAAATTATATATTTCGTTGTGAAAAGAACACTTCTGCAAGCCCTCTTCGAGCTCTCCATAAACATTCGTCAAGGTTCTTTAGGTTTTTAATTCAATCATGTTTGTACATTGAGATAAAATCTGTCTTAAAATGAACTCTGAATCAGCTTTTTCGGTATTTAACGTGCAGCTTGAACTAGATCAAATCTAGAAAGACATTTAATAAAAAAATGAGACCTCCGGTTTCTTCAACCGTAGATGACGCGTCAATTTCAGCAAATCGGCAATCGAAGGTTTCTTATGAAGCAAACCCCTAATTATGGATATTAATGTATTGTGGGAATAGCTAGAGTCGCATAATGGCCCACGTAATCTTCAACAGTGACTTCGTCGAATGATGTATAATCTTTTTGTTACTACATTGTCCCTTTATCCCTCGACGTTTTATTTTACTAGAGCCTAAAACAACAGCTGGCCTCTTCTGCTACCATCGTACTTACTCTCATCCATTGGCTGGGGTTTAATTTTTCATGCTGTTTGAACGTTGCTTTCCAACTCAAATCTGTTTTCTATTTTTCCAGTCCTATCTGTTCAACTCTTTAATCAGTTTTTTTAGCTTTCTTTTAACTGCATTCTGAACATTAGCCTCTTTCCTTCGTCCTTATCCGTACATTTATATGTGCTTCTACATCTTGCGGTTCTATGCATTGGAATCCACCCTTTTTGGCTCTCCTCTTCCAGTTCTTTTCCCGCATTCCCTGACTAACATCCAACATCCCTGACTAACATCCAACATATGCACTTGACCACCGCGCCTAGCCCACTGACTTGCATCATTCCACCTCTCCTCGGATTTTTTCCTACATCAACCCAAGTATTTACTTACTCTCAAATGTTCATACCGGTTGCGGCATTACGTCTAGGAACATTGTTTGAACAACGCTTGGCAACTATTTTTTCTAAGGCTGCCATGACGTCGGAATTCAGCGCTTACTGCGCTCAAAACGCCTAATCATATCTGATGATGTGAGCTGCTGTGTCCTTATGAGCACAGCAGCTCACTTACAGTAAACTTTATTTACTGTATGTCACAAAAATGAAGCATTTTTTACCTCGGCAGCATGGTTCAGGCTGTGTCATCAATTCAAACACGTTATATTTCACAGCACTGTTCATTGCGACAGGACTACATTTTCTGTTCTGAATGTTGTACAATACAGTACAAACATATTATTGCTAAGTTTAATGCATGTGAGCATCTTTATGTATAACTTAAGAGGCACAGATAGATGTATCGAACGCTGTAAATGTTCGAAGCAGAAGTCTATGTTCGAAGATTGGAATGCCCCGGAAATTCGCGCCAAATTCACAGACCGCGCCGCCTTCAGGAAAGTAGAATCGCGTTGTGATTTCCGCTGAAATGGGTGCAGTATCTGATGTTGTAGTTGATCAACGTTTGAGGGATATTCAGAGAGAGTATCTTGAATTCCTGGAAGATGAGGTGAGCCTAAATTTATTTTTCTGCCTAATTTACAGTCACGGAGCCCCTAGGCGCAGCAGCTATGCTATGTCAAGACCGCCAATCCCATGGTACCACTCAGCTAGCCCTGGTTGAATTCGCACCCTCAAAGTTTTATTTTTTACAAAATATGAGAATATTTTATGAATACCTGCGTCCCATTAAGGTACAGAGGCTGCTCTCTATATCATTTGTTCTCTAAATTTGTTATAGAACATTAAAATGATAAGACACTAGTCTCCTGAATGTGTTTCAATAGATGAGAATAATGAACTATCCCCACCAATTTTCAATTGTGTTGTGTTTGGCCAGTATTATGCCATACTGAAAATGATGTAGCTACACAGATCTGGCACCTAGGTTGGAAGTAGGCATTTTCATGTCATAATCTAACTTGAATAACAGGAAGACTGAAATGTTAATGATATCTTGATCATATATTTTAGTATTTGTGCATTTGAGATGCACTAGTTTTTTGGAATTTCTGTAACAGTGCAACTCTAATTCATTCATGTCCAGCTGGTACTCCCTCCTGTCTGCAGAAGATAGGAATCAGAATATATATAATGACAATTTATTCTCAGTAGCCTAGAAATGAAGTTAAATTCTGCTCCAGTTATTATGATTTTTCAAAAATATTGTTTTATGATAGAATTAAGTTGACCATCTAATCATTCTTGAGTCAAAATAATTTCAGGGTGTGGAGAAAGGATTTCCAGCAAAGGAAGTTTGCAATTGTTACTGGAAATAGTTTGTTATATGTGATGATATTTGTAAAACTGCCCTAATGACCATCAAGGAAGATGGCAGCATGGGAAGAGAATCAAAAATAAGCTGTCTGGTATAAAAATATCTGACCAATTATTTCTATCAACTGATACATACTAGTTTAAATGGGCTCTTCCTATTGTCATCCTCAAACTTGTCATTTCCCTATAAATGATTAGAAATAATGGTGTGGGGGGGGGGTAGTCCATTTGGTGTGTGGAATTGCCTGAGTTTAAGGGGCATGGTTTCCCCATTTTTTAAAATATTTTTTTATTTTATAGTGGAATGTTTAAAATTCTGGTGCTTCATGCTCCCAATATTAGTTTTAGATCACAGATGCAATGTTTCTAGGGATGTAATTTTTGAGTTATTTTAATATTGAAGCATGCAGAAATGCAGGAGTATTGTGGCTGACACTACTCAAGAGTACCTACGTACAGTTGATTTCTACAAACAGTTAGTCAACCTGCTAATATTTGCAGCCACCACATGAATTAAATCCTCTCTAGTCTAGTTCTGCCCTTGAAATTTTGATTTTAATTGAGAAGGACAAAAAGAATTCTATTGTAGTCACCTAATTAAGGCGACCAAACTATTGAGTCAAATGCTTGCAGCATGAGTTAGGTACAACATAGATTAGAAGTTGGCAAATTTCATTCATCTTTGGTTATTCCAATATGTGATGAAAGTAAAGTGAGTCACCCCAGTTGATGCTACACCAATGCATAATATATTATTTTATAAAATTACCATGTTATGTCTATTAAAATTCATTTCACTTTGCAGGAAGATGCAGGAATTTACACCCAACGGGTTCGTGACATGATCAACAGCGGAGAATGTCGCCTAGAAGTTAACATCAATGACCTCAGGAAGAAAAATCCTAATAGAGTTACTGGGTGAGTAATAAACTGATTCAGACTTTCTTACAGTGTAGACAATAAAATATCTTGCCAAATGTGCTTTGCTGCTTCTAGGGAGTGTCAAGTTGCCAGCTATAATAAGTGTCAATCGGGGTGATTCCCTGTGGTTGGCAACACTGGGTGACTCCCTGAACCCCCCTTTTGGGCTCCAGAACATCAGAAATGTCACTATTTGACAACAGGACTTGATAGAGCGGGGTTTTGCTAGTAAGTATCAGCTACTTGTAGAAATTTGATATGTACACAGAATTTAGAAAATATCGCCAAAGTGAAGGTGTGTTTTTCAGGTCCCTGATAATTTTGGTTTGGAAAAATTGATGATCCGCAAACTTTGATGCTGTGACTAGAGTTTCGGTTGGATTAGGGGAAACTTGCTAGTGATTCTTAGAATATGTTGTAGTTTGATGTGTAAGAAGGATTTTGGAAAAAAAAAATCAACTTCTTTAGATGTAAACAAATATACAACCGTGGGGAATCACCCCAGGGGAAAAATGATCGGGGGCGATACCCCGCACTTAATTTGTTGATAAATATCTTTGTTTTCCTTTGATGTCAAGCTATTGCATGCAATTCTCTACGCATATGAAGACATCTGGAAGTAAATGTTCCTAAATAATGACACCACAGCTAATTTCAAAATGTCTAACCCAGTCTGTGTTCTGCGTCCTTACCATCATCCAAGATCGTCATTGATGATTGAGGTGTCATCGTTGTCACAGACGTGTTATACTAAGCTGCTCTTCTCATCTGCTGGGAAAACTAAAGCAATCCTTGTCCAGCAGCAGACTTATGGTGTCATCCTTGTCCTGTAAGCTTGTCCTCAACACAACTATCCAAACCGGACCAGTGGCAGTGATTAAACGTACCAAACCGACGAAATGGCTGTTCCTAACGCACTGCACCAGATAGGCTTCAAATTGTACCAACACCGCTTGTACAGTTGTCAGCACAGTATCCGTGCCGCAGCAGTTAGAAACACGCACATTTGCCCTGCAGGTTAGAAACGCATACCACTAAGTTTGGATAGGATGGGAAGGCAGGGTTTCAACATAATGCTTGTAACGCAGCTAGCAAACATGTCCAGCTGACGCAACATAACGTAACATGTCAGCGCAACTGTTACAGTTGTTATACACCATGCATTCCTACTGGGACAAAAATTTATTGGAAAAATAAATGGCTTCAGATCAAACCATACAAGTGGTGATGCCCTGGCCTCAGCAAAGTGATGAGACCAACTATACGACAATGTTGCCAAATGAGCGGTGCCGAGCTACGCCAGCATGATACCCAATATATTTGTGTACACTGTGGATAAATATCTTCTGATATACCTAATGTGAAAAAAATCAACTATTAATTCTAATGATATCTTTAGACAACTAATGCAGGTCATAGCATAAAACTCAGCATGAAAGTATTTTACCAAAAAACAGTTTGATAACATCAAGGTACTGTTTTGTACCTTGATGTGATCTGCATTCGATGGCATCAAGGCGATGCACTTGCTTCCATCTTGTTGAAGTAACCAGTTGGTAGTGCGAGGTTCAAGTCTCAAGCGTACTACTATGCCCATGATGATTGTGCATTATTGTATGCAGAGGTCCAAATTGACCTTTCCAAGCTTTTTATTTTGTTCAAAATCAAGCAATGAACTTGACCACTTATTTGCTCACTTTTGATTAATTTTTGAGGTCCGCACAACTTGTCAATGCAATCATTTTATAGCTTCATTGGCTGTTGAATAGAAATGGCAAACAATTTTTATTTATAAGTAACAGACAATGCTGTGAGACATAGCATTTGCACTTGTGGATAATGTTCTCTTTCATTTATATTCTATCGGTTCTTATGATTAATCATGAATATTCAAAATGTCTGGATCATGATAAAAGCTCCTTTTGTTTCAGGTTGTTGAGCTGCGCCTATGAAGAACTTCCTGCTCTTCATCGTGCACTGCGCGAGTTTGTTGCTGTTGTGGATGCTACTTATGCCAAAACACATGAAGAGCTTTTTGTGGGCTTTGAAGGAAGCTTTGGGAGCAAGCATGTCTCGCCTCGTACTCTGTGTGCCCGCAACCTTGGCAATCTTGTCTGTGTTGAAGGCATTGTAACCAAGTGTAAGTTCTAACTTGAGGTATTTTTTCCATGGACTCATGAACAATTGCACGTACAAAAAGGTGCAATTGGGTTACTATATCTACTCACTTAGCTGAATCTTTATAAACAGTAAAAACAACTCATGAGATTTTTATACATCAGATGCACTGTTTTTTATGGTTGTTTGGCTAGCAATATTTTTAGAACAAGTAGCTACCAGAAATTTGTGATCTTACAAGCAAGCAACAGTTTAGTTAGTGATGCTGTGCATTGAGGCTTCTACAAATTCTGTATCTTCCTAGAAAATTTGGATGGATAGTTGATATTTATACATATCTATAAATTGGTGGAATTCACTATTCATTTAGGAGTATTGTCAGGTAAAGAAATTGCTATTAAATTATACTCTAATGTGTTATTGAACAATGAAATGATGGGAAAGGGAAACTAATCAGATTATTGGCTACTAATAATATCACCTCTTCAGGTTCTCTGGTCCGTCCTAAAGTGGTGCGGTCTGTGCACTACTGTCCTGCCACCAAAAAGACTCTTGAGCGCCGCTACACTGACTTGACTTCCTATGAGGCCTTTCCCTCGTCAGCACTGTACCCCACAAAGGATGATGATGGTAAGAGTTTATGGTTGCTCTAACATTTTGTTACAGCTATGAGTGAGAATCAACTTGGCCCAGTTAATTGTGTAAGGCTATTGGTTGAATTGAGTAAAATGTTATGATAGGAGCTTGTTTGTGAACCTCTAACCTGTCCATGCTCCAATTGAATACAAATAGTAATAAACTATGCTATGACCATTTCTGTCAACCTACTGTATCATTTTCTGACATGGCTTGCGCAGGGCTTGTATTGGACCAATATTTGTTGGTCAATTCACTAAAAGCCTCTATTTGTACTATGTAGGGCCAAAAAGTCACTATAAGTAATTGTTTGCATTGTGGTCATATTTTGAGATCTGCTGTTCAAGTGTTCAAAACAAGTTTATCATTGAATCATGTAAGTATAGATGTAGAGCAAGGATTTCTCTACCGAGTGGTGAGTTATCCAAAGACACAACAGCAATGGGTCTCTGAGCGCTGAATGCAAGGTTAAAAATTTATGATGCAAGATAAACCTCCAAAGAAGGCAGAAATTGGACACCATAGGCATAGGAGGCTGAAGATTGCAAGCAACAGCTAGAACAGACTGAAGGAGGCGTGAAGATATTTGAATATGGATGAGAACTAGCTACTACATAAGAGGCTGCACAGAATGAAATGGTTTGCTGCTTGCGTGTTTGCTTGCCGCCTCTTACCGCCGGGTGTAGAGCTGGACTGGAGCATGGAGGCGCCAGGTGACTAAGAAATACATAGCTGAGATCCAGCTAGTTCTGGTGATGAATGGTGTTGCAAAGACTAATAAATAGCAAGACAAAAAAATTACTCCTATGTCGAGGATGACAGAGAGGCTGACATTGTTGCTGGGGGTGGTGGTGCTCAGATGCCAGTTTTGGGAGAAAGGCTTATTGCGGACATTACCAGGGAAGAGGTGCAGGAAGAGGTGGACGTGATGAAAGCAGGGAAAGCCCCTGGTTTGGAAGGCGTTGCGACCGAGTGCCTGAAGAAGGGTGGAGTAACGATTGTCGAATGGTTGGTGAGGTTACAGAACATGTGTTTTGTTGCAGGCGTAGTACCAATTGAATGGCGCAGTGCCTGCATTGTTCTGCTATATAAAGGCAAAGGAGATGAAAATGAATGCTGCAACTCAAGAGGTATCAGTCTGTTATGTGTGGTTGGTAAGTTGTACGGGAGAGTGCTGATCAAAAGGATTAGAGACTACGGACTGCGTAATTGGAGAGGAACAGTGTGGCTTCAGGAGTAGTAGAGGGTGTACCAATCAGATTTTTGCAGTGAGACAGGTCTGTGAGAAGCTCCTTGCCAAAGGAAAGGATGTGTTCTGGGCCTTCATGGATCTGGAGAAGGCATACAACAGGGTTGACAGGAAAGCGCTGTGGAGGGTTTTGCGTTTGTATGGAGTGAGTGGACATCAGTTGAAAGCGGTGCAGAGTTTCTATGCTGACAGCCGAGCATGTGTCAGAGTGGGAAGCGAGATGAGTGATTGGTTCACAGTGAAAGTGGGACCGAGACGAGGCTGCGTGATGTCTCCCTGGCTGTTCAACCTCTATATGGATGGAGTGGTCAGGGAGGTGAACGCGAGTGCTGGGTCGTGTCTTGGAACTGTTGGAAACGAATGGGCGGAGTTGGCAGTTGAGCCAGTTGCCATTTGCTGATGATCTGGACCTGGTTGCGAATTCAGAGGAGAAGCTATGTAGGCTAGTGTCTGAGTTTGGTAGAGTGTGTTATAGGAGGAAGCTTCGAGTGAACGTGGGTAAGAGTGATGTAATGAGATGCTCAAGGACTGTCGATGCAAGCCAAATTAGTGTCACCCTAAATGGAGAGCTCTTGGATGAAGTTCAGTGTTTTAAGGATCTGGCTCCCATGTGGAGATACCTGAACTAGTGGAAACTGAAGTGAAGGCGCGAGTGAAGGAGGGATGTAAAGTGTTGGGTGCACTAAAGAGTGTAATGAGCTGTAGGACGTTGGGAGTGGAAGCAATGAGAGGGCTGTATGAGGGTATTGTTGTCCCAACTGGGCTCTATGGAGCTGAGGCTTGGGGGAGGAGAGCAAAGGAGAAAATAAAGTTGAATGTTTTTGAGATGAAATGTCTGAGGAGCATGGCTGGAGTAACGCTGAGAGACCGGATCACCAACGACGTGGTTCGAATCAGCACAGGGATGGTGAAGAAGTTGGAGGACGGAGTGTATTTGCGTGTGCTGAGATGGTTCGGGCACATGAAGAGGATGGATGAAAGGAGATTGGTGAAAAGGGTGATGAATGCGGAGGCGAGTGGTCGCAGGCCTAAAGGTGGACCGAAGTTTGGGCGGATAGATGGTGTGAAGCAGGCGTTGGGAAGGAGAGACATGAATGTGAAGGTGGCGAGAGAGCGTGCAAGGAACAGGCGTGAGTGGAGAATGTTTCTAAATGGTTGATTTTGACGCTGCTCTGATGTGCCTTCCCGTTCTTGGCATCCCGCTGTCGGAATGGTCGTGGGTGGGGGAGGGGCCCGGCCATTAAGACGCGGCGGGGGTAAACCAGTGAAAACTGACGGGCCCTGCTGCTGACGACGGATCAAGGTGGCGAGAGAGCGTGCAAGGAACAGGCGTGAGTGGAGAAAGTTTCTAAATGGTTGATTTTGACGCTGCTCTGATGTGCCTTCCCGTTCTTGGCATCCCGCTGTCGGACTGGTCGTAAGTGGGGGGGGGCCCGGCCATTAAGCCGCGGCGGGGGTAAACCAGTGAAAACTGACGGCCCCTGCTGCTGACGACGGATCCTCGGACTGCACTCGTGACCCAGAGTGTTTGTTTCGAGGGTACCGGCCGAACCCTTTAGCACAAAAGGGCTAAATTGTGTGAGCGTATGAGGGTGTGAGGTGCGCCTTGCCGTCGGCCACCCCCCTTTCTGGGGGATGTGGCCTAGTGTCTGTATATGTATCACGAAGATATAGAAGGGACAACAAACACTAAAAAAAAAGCTATCCACTGTTATGTTGGAGCACTCCAACAAGACTTCAAAATACTTAATTGTATTACTTTTCAGTTCAATAACACATTCTGCAGCATGTGTATGTAACATGTTTTGGTTTCTACTGTATATTCTAATATCTTTATTTGATTTTGTTAATTTGTATCAGTTCAAAAATATTCATCAATACAATATTACCAGATGGTTGATGTTCTTACTTATAGCAGAACTCAGCAGACAGCTGTGATGTTCTTATTTATAGTAGAACTGTACAGATGGATCTGATGAATGATGTTTTTATTTATAACAGAACTATGCAGATGGCTGTGATAAGCGATGTTCTTATTTATAGCAAAATGTGCAGATGACTGTGATGAACAATGTTCTTTTTTATAGCAGAACTGTGGAGGTGGTTGTGATGAGTGATGTTCTTATTTATCGATAGCAGAACTGTACATATGGGTCTGATGAGCTATGTTCCTATTTATAGCAGAACTGTGGAGGTGGTTGTGTGTTGATATTTCATGATCAGTGCCACTCTAATTTGAATCGAGGTTTACTATCAATTATTGTACTTCACCTGTACTCTTGTCATAGTTTTAGTTTTTTAGTAGCAACTGGTCAGTTTTGGTTTTCAGTAGTCTAGTCTCTGTGCATGCTGTCATCAGTTACTAAATTGCATATTAAAATATGTGATCCTATAACAATTCTGAATAGGAATTTGTGATTCAACATCTGAAACAAGATTTACTTGAAATTTGACAGTAAAGTTGGAAATCATTGTTGTTTTTATTCCTTTCCTGTTATAGTTAACTGCATGCCATTTTTTTCCACATAGCTAGTATTATTTATATATACTATATAAAATAAAGGTGAAGAATTAGACTGGTGGCAGTCTCTAATGAACCTTTATTTAAAAATCTGGTTTTAATTATGCCAAGTAGCTAGCTATTTTCTAATTATTATTATTTCTATCAACGAAGTAACTAAATTAAACTTTGAAAATCATTTATTCTCGTTTAACACAAATATCCTGTTGCAATTTTTCCTGTTAGGAGAACTGATACAGAAATAACATTCAATTTCTTTGTTCTGCACATTTTTAATGTTAGAATGAGGCACTTTTTGGACCCTATTTTATTGCAGAAACAACAATTGATTTTTTTTAATCGTAACTTTTTAACTATTTTTGAGCCTCCAGACTAGTACAAGCCCTGCTTGCTTGAATATTTTGCCTTTTTAGGATTTTACTGATTCATGTAGTCTTTTTCTTAGTCTATCCCTAACATTCAAATGTTTTGTAAGTAGCAATTGAGGACGAACTATTGGGAATGACAATGTAAATATGACCTTGTAATGTTATTTTCTATCCAGGCAACTTGCTTGAGACTGAGTTTGGACTGTGCACGTATAAGGATCACCAGAGCATCACAATACAAGAAATGCCAGAAAAGTCCCCTGCTGGTCAGCTGCCTCGCTCCATCGACGTGGTGCTTGACAACGATCTTGTTGACCAGTGCAAGCCCGGCGACCGCGTCCAGGTACTGTCGTTGTGATTTCTAAAAATGGTCCCATATATTGGCTGTGGTTTGATGATTTAGGCTTCGGGTAAGTCATTGTATTCCCATACCACTTAGGCCATGCATGTTGATGATGCAGCTCAATTCTCTAATTAAAAATCTTCTGCTGGTGTTGCAATTTCAATTTTTGCAGATAATGTAATTAGTGGCTAATGTCATAGCTGCAAATTCTGTTGTTGCGATTTCGAGATTTTGGCTTCCTGACCATAACTATATATGCTGTTTCTCCAAAAGAAAAGTCTTGCATATAAATTGCAACAAATTGTTGCTATTGACTCGGCCAACGGCAAAATAATATTTTTGGTTCTGCGTACAGTAGGATGATGGATAATTGTCGTTACTTTTATCACAAATCACAATCATTTTTATTCTGCTCATTCTTTACAGATCGTGGGCATCTATAGATGTTTGCCGAGCAAACAGGGCGGCTTCACTAGCGGAACGTTCCGCACCATCCTTATTGCAAACAATGTACTGCTCATGAACAAGGAGGTTTCCCCCCAGATTGGCCTCGATGATGTTTACAAATGCAAAAAGTTCTCCAAGATGAAGGTACTTGCTTAGTAACAGCTATGTCTGTTAGCATTAGGGAGAGACGTTGTTTTATAGTTTCATTTGGTGGCAATACAAAATCTGCTTTCAGTCTCTGGACAAGCTTGCTCCGGAGTCTAGCAGGATCGATTTTTCAACCTTAGCCCCTCACGACGAAGCGATCTTGAATGCTTTCCGGGTGCTTGAAACTTTCCGAAGCAGGACAGAGGTTCTCTCATTTATGGCCCCCGCCACTTCAGGTTTCGTAGCCCCTACACCGCCGGTGGCATAAAAGCCTCAGCAACCACAGAAGAGATCGCGCGAGGTCCCTTTCTTGGCCAAAGCGGTCGACAAGCATTTTCCAGTGATCGCTATGCATTCAGCGTGGTGTCCTGCAACTCCAAGGGAAGTATGGGGGCCCAAGCACCTCACATACACGTTCGGTTCATGGTCTCTCTCCTCCAGTGCACCAAGGTACCAGGGACGTGTCCAGAATAGTCGAGGGAAAGGAGGTCGGGAGGCTCAGCAACCAAACGACCCTCCCACCGCTCCCCTTCCCGTAAGCACTGACGCTCTTTCGGCGGTCCTTAGGAGTCGCCTAGCCCACGGGAGCGGGGCCACGTCTTTGCTAAAACGCATCCTGTCCATAGGCCTCTCATGAAAATGGGCGCTCGACCCACTCCTCTTGATTACACTGTCTCTCACCGACAACACGAAAACGTTCTCACACCCCTTGTGTTAGTCTTCCTGTAGAAAGGCATAGTCGAGACGGTGCTCAGGCAACTGGCTTTCGTGTCTCGCATCTCTGCGTTTCCCAAGGCCTCGGGAGGGGATTGCTTAATGATCGACATCTCCAGGCTCAACAAATACATCCCGCTGACTACGTTCCGAATATCCAACCTGCAAAGAATACGAGCAGTGCTGAAACATTCTCTATGGTTCACCAAATTGGACATCATGGACGCTTTTCCGGCACGTTTCAATCCACCCCTGGTTCCATAAGTACCTGGGTTTCAAACTACGAGGCCAGCACATTTTTTCGCCCCTTTCATTTGCCCTCAGCCTGGGACCGAAATCCTCTACGACGGTCGCGAAACTACACCCCACAAGCAAGGAATACACGCGGTCTTCTGCATCGACGATTGGTTGCTCTGGCCGGCTCAACACACAGATGGCCAGCGTTCTTCTCCCCAAGCTAGGCTTCCACATCCACCTGGCGAATTCTATTCTGGAACCCATCCAGCAGATTGACTTTCTGAGAGTGACGCCCCGACCTCTCAGCACATCAACCGCTGCAGGGACATGGCCACGAATATACTATACCGCGGAACTCTCTCGCTTCAACAGCATCAGAGTTTCCTCGGCTTAATCAATTTCCCTACACATAACCTGCGTCACGCTCGCCACTTCTTCAACGAAATGGTACTAGCAGCACGTTCCCTGTGCTTATCCAGCAAGCCTACATTTCTTATCACCTTTTACCGCATTGCAGTACAGCACTGGAGCAGCGATACCTTCCTTCACTCCCACGTCCCGCTCATAATGCTTCCACCGGAGCACCTCCTGTGGACGGACGCATCCTACGAAGCGTGGGGGGCAGTCGGCTGCAGCGACCAGCAGTCGTACGGCTGCAGCGTTCAGCAGTCGGACGAACGCAAACTTCACATTACGTCGAAGGAATTGCTACCGTTCATCCGTGCTCTGCAGACACGAGCTCATTTGCACCACACTACAGTCCGCGTGTGGTCAGACAACATGGCAGCTGTAGCCATGGGGAATCGCTCGGGCTCAAGCAAGGCGCCGGCGTGGCAGAAGATCGAAGCGCAGCTCCTACTAATCCTCCAGCATCGTCACCTATCTCTTCTTGCGACCTATCTTCCCGAATCGCAGAACGTCTGAACTGATCAACCCTCACGTCGCCCGTCTCTCAACCCTGCGCGATGCCATGCAAATAGGCCTCTTTGCAAATTCAGGAACCCACAAGTTCCCACTATTTGCAGCTCCGTATCATCACCCGCGAGCAGCTTTAGTGGCTTCTCTCTACTCCGACTGGAATCGGTGGACGGAAATATACTTCTTTCCTCCATAAAAACTGATTCCCCAGGCGCTCCGCAAGCTTGAAACCTAACGCTACAGCGGCGTCCTCGTGGTGCCCGACCACCCCCACGCGCTGTGGTGGCCCAAGGTCGTCGCGCCTTTCCGCGAGATTTCGCTCGCTCTCGACGTGTCCCATTGCGTCCAGAGAGTTGTTACGATCAAGTTAGCTAGATCGCTGGCAGACACCCTGGTCAACACGCACCGGCCATCGACCCAACGCCAATACTAAAGCGCTTCCAGTTCATCAATCAGACAAACTCCTCCATCCCGGGGGACTACCGTTTTCTTTGCTCACTTTGAGTAAGACATTTGTGACCTCTCTATATCCCTATAAACAGTAGTGACCTAAGCATGCCGTGAGTTGAAACAATTCCGGTGACTGAGGATGATATGTTGATGACTTGATGCAGCGCTGGCTGCTGGTTTGACGTTCGGTGCCAGAAGGACATTGACTCCAGTGCACTAGAAAGCCTTGACACTCTAATCTAATCTCAATCAGACAACCCCCGCAAAGGTGTTTCGTACCACAGTGGATCCTCGACATGCTCGCTTCTCCTCGCTTCAATACTCAGACGACGTCAGGATTGGCGCTCTTTCAGAAGACTTTCTCGTTGCTCTTACAGCAGGAAACAGGGTCTCTGAGATTGCAGCCCTGTCACGCACGGGGTTGCACTTCTCCAAGACGCCCTCATACCGACCGCAGGCAAAGTTCCTATACAAGAACCAAGCCCGCAACCACACCTCACCGCTCATCTCTATTGCCTCACTACTACCGGACGGCTGAGCGCAGGACAGGTCCCCTATGACTGCACTCAAAGCCTAGGTAGCACGGTGTCCGTCGAACAATGCCCATTTGTTCGTCCATCCTACTTCAGGCGAACCGCTTGAAGCGTCATCGGCTGGGCATTATATCTCTCTATTCAATGATGCCATACCAAAAGCGGTTCATGAAGCTCACGACGTCAGAAAGTATGCCTCAGCTATCGCTTGGACGCGTAGGGTCCCGCTTCCAGACATCATCTCCAAGGAGTTCTGGAAGTCGCCCCACTTGTTCGTATACAAAGTACAGTGGGAAAGCCTAATCAAACATGTCTCATCAAGATGCAGATAGATAGTCTCTCTCTTCAAAGGTTTGTGACATTACGCTAGCTAATGACAGATCCTTCTCTACATATTATGGGGTGCGTATGTAGATTATCTTACCATA
This sequence comes from Gammarus roeselii, assembly GCA_016164225.1. Taxonomy (NCBI): domain Eukaryota; kingdom Metazoa; phylum Arthropoda; class Malacostraca; order Amphipoda; family Gammaridae; genus Gammarus; species Gammarus roeselii. The sequence goes on from SDVV010001705.1 coordinate 16,034, forward strand.
TCGTTAGAAGGTACTCATCGATACGGCTTCTGGATACGGAATCCGTCAGACTACTTGGTATATATTTACTGTATCGGACTCAATGTACTGCAATGTTACCAGATTAGCTGTGGTACACATTGTAGATACTTCCATATTTGGGATTCTGCTGCCACTACCCGGCTGTTCATCCACTCTCATACTATAGGGCTATATATATATATATATAAAAATACATATATACATACATTCACACACACACATATATATGTATATATATATATATATATGTATATATATATATATATATATTGATGTAGAAAGTTATAATTTGGGTGCTCATACTTTGACCCCGCATATTATTTGGCTGCTATGAGCTAGTATATTGGCTGTTGTTGGCACTAAGCAATACTCGTATTTGCCTATAATTGCAGTCATAACCCCCATTTATTCAAATGGGTCATCATTCCTCACATGGCAAGCCCTTCTTTGGGAACACTCAGATTAAGATGCATCTGAGCCTTCCAATTTCTGTGCTCTTCTGGCATTGACTAGCTTGCGCTACATGATGGCGTTTTCTATGTTATCCATTGGGGCTCTTACAAAGAGGAAAAGAATATAACCTCTGTTATCTCGATTCTCTCGACAAAAAGCTATTTCTCTGAAATGTAGTAAGGGAGCCGTATAGGGCCTCCTCCTCCCCCTGATATCTTAACAATACACTCCTTAAGGTAAGCAGCTTTGGTAGCCCTCATGAATGACGGAGCTTGGCAGATCTCGCTTACATAAGTATCGAGGGGGGTGGGGGTTTCGGCCGGCCCAGTCAGCGGGGGCGGGAGACGCCGCTGTACCTAGCAGACATTTAGCGCGGAACAGCCAGTTTTTCTTTATTATTACCTAAAAACTCGAGGGCAACCGAGGAACTTGCAAGTTTTGAAATCCAGAGTAAGGTTAAAAGACACAAAGGTTGAAATTGGTCAAAAACAACGTTCAATGAATATTATCAAGATTCTCTCGTAAATACGTCTGTAATGTTCTCTCTTAAAATTCATTCGAATAAAAAGCAGAAGCGCACTGCTAACCATGTGGCTCGTACTACATTATAGAGAAATAGCTTTTTATCAATAGAATCGAGATAACTAAAGATATTATATGGTTTGTAATTTTTTAGCTAGTTGCCATAGTGAACATTTGAAGATGTTTACCATTTCTGCTGTGACATAACTCTTGCCCATGCTCTCTCCTCATCATACATGAGTATTATTCATATTAAAGCATGGTCTGCCACTCTGCCGACAGAATACCGACGTCTTTGAACTGCTTGCTAAGTCCCTTGCTCCCAGTATCCACGGCCATGAGTACATCAAGAAAGCTCTTCTGTGTATGTTGCTCGGCGGTGTTGAGAAGCACCTGCCCAATGGCACCAGGCTCAGGGGGTAAGTTGAAACGGCCAATTTTAATTTGTTCGTGTAGATAGGCCAGTTTACGTTGCACGAACCAACAGTTCAATCCTGAATAAGACATTGGTCTTCAAAACTTAATCGTGGACATCAGCACTACCTAATGCTATTTATATTGCAACTCGTTGTAACGTGTTGTACCATCAGCTGTTCACATGGTGTAACATTTTCTCGTTTCCCTGTTAACAGTGATATCAATATTTTGCTAATTGGCGACCCCAGCGTGGCCAAGTCTCAGTTGCTGCGGTACGTATTGCACACCGCCCCCCGTGCCCTCAATACCACTGGTCGGGGCAGCTCCGGTGTTGGTCTCACTGCGGCTGTCACCACAGACCAGGAGACAGGCGAAAGAAGGTGAGTTGGAGCAGCGCAATTGATCATGGATACCGCGGATAGCATGTTAAAGGGGAATAAAACTAGTGAATTGACCTGTGACAAATACCGCGGTTCGCATTTTGAAAGAGGACCAGAATAAATTTAATTAACATACAATATATAGCGCGGTTTCCATGTGAACTATCAATAATGAGGTCAATTAACTTATTATGTATGCCGTTGCTAGCATGGTTAGTAGGTACTCGAATCAAGTGAAACGAGATATCTTAGATAACGAGGTTAGCATGTTAAGGTGGGTCAAACTACAGAGCACTGTAATTGCAATTATAATAGTCGGATTTGATCATAGTGTCCTAATAAATGTCTCGCATAGTCCAGTAATTTTTTTTAACCTGTGTGTCATGGTTTCCTTGGCAGACTAGAGGCTGGTGCAATGGTACTGGGTGACCGCGGCATTGTCTGTATTGACGAGTTCGACAAAATGAGCGATATGGACAGGACGGCTATCCACGAGGTGAGAGCTCGACGTCCCGTTCAAGGTTACATAAGGCACCAGGCCTGTTTCCCTCACTGAATAGATGTATAATTACACTGTCACATATAATCTTGATGGGCAACCCCGACCATTGTGTCCCTGACTTGATTTAGAAGCACTGAATACACATAGTTGTTTAATGTCAGGGTTGGTACTTGGCTAGCTATATTATTAACTGCTCAAAATAAGTGTTCCTCACATCCTCCTCCTTCGACTTCATCAGCTCATTCCCAGCTACAAGCAAGCTTCCCCTCGTACACTCCCTGAAAGTTGCGTCGCTTGTCCTCGAGTGCCCCCCCTAGGCATCTGTTAGGTTCACGGCCCGCACGAAGTCACGGCCCAACCGGGGGGGTGAACACCCTTATTTCCCTTCAGACTCCCCTCTTCTTCACCCTTTACTATCTCTCCTTTTCTTCCCCATCCTGATTTGCTTGACTTTTTATTTACCTCATTTGCATCTTATGTTTAGTTTAAATTTCCTTAAACTTGTCTCAGACTCCTTCTTAACAACTCTCCTAATAGTCGCTGCACACAAACACACACACATACACACGCACGCACACAGACACACATACTCAAACATTCACACACCAGTTCTTACTATTCTCCTTTTGGGTGGCAAATAACAGCCAAATTGCGCTCTTTCTTTCATGCAGCCTTTTTCTACGACTATTCCTTCTTATTCTTTCCATTCTTGCTGTTCTCATGCGTGAAATTCCCTATACCTAGTGTAGATCTCATGCATGGGATCCCCGTTTTGTCTCTTCTTCATCTTCCCCCTCAGCAGGTGTTTGAGCGCGTAGTCCGCACCTTAAGGACTACTGCGGATCCTTGGGGCTTTGAAGCAGGGTAGGTAGTGTGTTATTCCTCCTTACTGCCATCCGGGGAGTGCTGGGACCATATGACCTTAGCACCTTAGGAGTTCCTGTACCTCCTGTGGCACCCGTACATACCATGGACGTTCGCCGTGCAAAGAACTTAGCCTTTGCGCAGTAATATACCTTAACTCGAACATTGAAAAAGAAGAAAAACAAAGACTAACTTGATGCAGCACTGTTTGCTGATTTGACATTCGACGCCAGAAGGACGATGACTCCAGCGCGCTAGAAAGCCTCGTCACTCTAATCTAATCTAATCTTGTCCTCGAGTGATATCCAAGTACAGTCTTGATAGACCAAGCTGTTGCGCTCGTATCTTCATGCAATCTTTTCTGACTAACTCATTAGTTCTGCTCTCCATACACTGAAAGTAGATCTTGTTTATGGAATCCGGGTTTGTTCTATTTTCTTTGGCCCCTAGGGACTTCGACTGAAGAACGCTGAAGACCAATATATATTTTTCCCCAGGTAATGGAGCAGGGCCGAGTTACCATCTCAAAAGCCGGCATCCACGCCAGTTTGAACGCTCGCTGCTCAGTGTTGGCTGCCGCTAACCCCGTCTATGGTCGCTACGACTCCTACAAAACTCCCATGGAGAACATTGGTCTGCAAGACTCGCTGCTCTCGCGTTTCGATTGCCTATTTATTATGCTGGACACGGCCGAGGCCACCAGCGACAGGATGATCGCAGACCACGTCGTTAGGATGCACCGATACAGGTACAGGACAAACAATTGAAATCAAAATATCGTGATGTTGTAAATTTTGCTCATTAGCCATTGGCTCTGTGAGGAGATCTACGAGTCCTTTTCATTGATTGACAAAACAAAATGATAAAGTTTTATGACGTTAATAAAGTGAACTATTTCTAGACCTCAACTTGTTGTTAAAACATTTGTTGGAACTGATTTATCCATTCATTTAACACTCTCCTAAACGTTATGTCAATGATCATTTTAGCTATCAAAAAACATCCAAAGATTAAATCAGTACGCTTCCATCAGCTTATTCTGCTCTACAGGAACCCTGGTGAGCAGGAGGGCGAAGCCCTTGCCATGGGTCTAGGCGTAGATCGTCTCTCTACTGAGGACCCCAACAGCGACACAGCGCAGCAGGAGGGCGAGGAGACACCCATCTACGAGAAATATGACGCATTGCTGCACGGAAATCTTCGGGCCAAGACGTGAGTTGTATTTTTACGTGATGTAAACCCTACGAGAGCAAGATGTTCTGGAAAGAGGTGAAGAAAGTGATGGAGTAGAAGACTGGGAAAAAGGACTGTGAAAGATGTCAATGGACGATGGTTGTTGAAGAGGGGTGATGTACTAAAGAGGTGAGTTGAGTATTTGAGGGTTTGAATGCTGTGGAAGTCATAGAGGCTGATACCGTTGCTGTTGGTTGGGATGCGCGGATGCCGGTTCTGGGAGAAAGAATTGTTGCCTCCATTACTAAGGAAGTGGTCCAGAAAAAAATTGAGGTGGTAAAAACAGTGAGCGTCCTGGTACGGAAGGCATCGCAACCGTACGCGAAGAGAGGTGGATCATCAGCAGTCAAATGGTTGGTGACGCCACTAAATTGTGTTTTAGTGTCAGGCGTGGTGCTGATTGAACGGCGCCGTGCTTGCATTGTTTCGCTGTACAAGAGCAAAGGAGGTAGAGACGAATGCAACAATTCGAGAGGTATCATTTTGTTGCATGTGATGGGTAAGTTGTTCGGGAGAAGGCTAAACAGGAGGAAGCGGAACGGTGCGATTGACGATGAACAAAGCATTTTCCAGTTGTTGGGGATGTGCAGAGTAGATTTTTGCCGCAGACAAATTTGAGAATCAACAACTTTTCAAATGGATGGGATGTGTTCTGGGTCTCCGTGGATCTGGAAATAGCCTGCTGAAGTGTCTGAGTTTCTATGTTGGAAGCAGAGATCGTGTCAGTAGGGAGCGAGGTGAGTGCTTGGTTCCCAATGAAAGTGAGACTGAAACAAGTTTGCGTTATGTATTTCTGACTGTGGATCGAGTGTATTGGGTTAAGGTTTACAGTTGCTAGGAACCAATAGGCGAAGTTGGTAGTTGCGTCGGTTGCTTTTAGCGGAAGACACGGCACTGGGGGCAAATTCAGGGGAGAAGTTGCCCACCCTAGTAGCTTTGTTTGTTGGTAGAATGAGTGAGAGGAGGGAGCTGCGAGTTAATATGGGTAAAAGTAACATAATGAGATCCATGAACGTCGGGGCGAGCAGAATTTGTATTCTAAATGGAGAGTTATTGGAGAAAGTTTCCTGTTTTAAGTACCTGAGCTTTCATGTGGAGAAGACTAGACTAGGGGAAAGTGATATTAAATTTTAAGGGAAGGCCATAAAGTGTTCGGTGCATTTAAGTCTTCATTGAGCTAAAGAACATTAGGTGTGTAAGCAGAGTGGTGAAAGCGGAAGAGAGAAAAAGGTTAAATGTTTTTTTGTTTAATTGTTCGAAAGATATGGCTGGAGTGACACTGGGGGACAACGCCAATAATGACATTCGAATTAGAGCGGGGATAGTTAAGAAGTTGAAAGACAGTACATTCACGTGTTCTTATGTGGTTCGAGCCCACGGCGCGGGGGCTGTATGCTGCAGCGACCAGCAGTCTTACGGCCGCTGGTCGCCATTGAGATGTATTCTCCAGGCTACGTCTAAGGAATCGCCGGCCATCGTACAGGCGCTGCGAACACGAGCTCATTGGCACCACACTACAATCCGCGTGTTGTCAGACAACAGGGCGGGGGTAATCATGGTGAACCACTTGGGCTCCAGCAAGGCCTCGGCGTGGCAGAAGTTCGGAGCACAGCTCTTAAGATCCTCCAGCACCGTCATCTCTTGCTTCTCGCGACCTACCTTCTAGGATCGCAGAACGTCTGGGCCGATCAGCTCTCACGCCTCCTACCTGTCGGAAAAGTGTGGACGCGGACGCCTCAAGGCCTCGGCCCTGCGGGGGACTTGGCGAATAGACCTCTTCGCTCATCCGGGAAAACACAACTTCACACTTTTTGCAGCTCCGTTTCATCGCCCACGATCATCTTTCGTGGTTTCCCTCCAATGCGACTGGACTCAGTGAAGGAAAATAAACCTGATCCACCAGGGGCCCTACAAGTTCGAGACGTACCGCTACAGCGGTGTCCTGTTGGTGCCCGACCACCCCAACCCACTGTGGGGGCCCAAGGTCGTCGCGTCCTCCCGCGATCTTTCGCTCTCCATCGACGTGTCCCAAGCGCGTCGAAGACAGGGAGGTTCCTCTAACATCACGACCCCTCTCAAGTTATCTCGCATCATGTTTTTCAAAACTGTGCTCACCATCAAATACAATAAATCGCTAGCAGACACCCTGGTCAACACGCACAGGCAGTCCACACAACGCCAATACCAAAGGCTGCTGGACTCGTTTCCAAGCGGGGCTACGCGCCACGAAGGTGCAGTCCATCAAACAGTTCACCCCCTTCCCTTTCCTGCACTATGCCGGCAAGTAGAAGCAGCTCGTTCCTCGTACAGTTTTGGCGTCACGACCAACGAGGCAATCTTCAAGGAACTGACAACGGCCCAGTTTCGCGAGAACCCACCACAAAGACGTTTCGTGCCGCAGTGGAAGCTGGAGCCGATTCTTGACAGGCTCGCCTTCCCTCGCTTCACTACTCAGACGACGTCAGTATTGGCGCTCTTTCAGAATACTGTTGCTCGTCGCTCTCGCAGCAGGAAACAGGGTCTCTGAGATCGCAGCAACGGCACGCACGGTACTACAGTTCTCCAAGAACCCTCCATGCGCGCTCATTCTGACCGCTGACAAGTTCCCGAACTAAAACCAGACCCTCACCCACACGCCACCGCTCATCTTTATCGCCTCGCCTCACTGCTGCCGGATGGCCGGGCACGCGGCCTGGGCCTTATGACCATACTCAACAGCTACGTAGCGCGATGTCCGTCGAACGATGACTTGTTGCTTATCCATCCTACTTCAGGCAAACCACTCAGGACATCATCTGCTCACTCAAGACATCATGTAGTACCTAGTTGCAGTGGGGAACCCTAATCAACCTTGCATCTCACTGACAACCAGGAGGATTGTCCCTCGCGTCATGGGTTTGCGGCATTACGCTAGCTAATACCAGAAACTTCGATACATATCATAGGGTACGTGTATAGATTATCGTACCATATCGTTATGAAGTTCTCAACGCTACGGCTTCAGGATGAGGATTACGTCGGTTTCCTCAGTATATATTTACTCTATCCGTCTCACTACTGCCACCACCTGTCTGTTCATTCACACTCATACTAGGAGGCAGCATATATTGATGTACATAATTACTATTTAGATGCTCATACTCTAGGCCCGCAGATGCTCATACTCTGGCCGCTATGAGCAAATATATTGGCTGTCGTAGGCACCAAGCATTACTTCTCATGGCCTATGGTTACGGTCATTACCACCATTCATACAAATGTATCATCATTCCCTTACACGGCAAGCCCTTCTTTGGGAACACCCAGTTTAAAGTCTAGCCGATCCATCCAACTTCTGTGCTCGTCTGGAATACGCCAGCTTGCACTACATGATGGTATTTTTTATGCTAAACCATATTGCTGATGATACGGCCCTGGTTGCGAATTCGGAGGAGAAACTATGTATGCTAGTGTCTGAGTTTGGTAGAGTGTGTGAGAGGAGGAAACTTCGAGTGAACTAAGGATAAGAGTAAAGTAATGTGTCACCCTAAATGGAGAGCTCTTGGAAGAAGTTCAGTGTTTTAAGTATCTGGGCTGCCATGTGGAGAAAACTGAAGTGAAGGCGCGAGTGAAGGAGGGATGTAAAGTGTTGTGTGCACTAAAGAGTGTAATGAGCTGTAGGACGTTGGGGATGGAAGCAAAGAGAGGGCTGTATGAGGGTTTTGTTCGGAGCTGAGGCTTGAAGGGTGAGAGCAGAGGAGAGAAGAAGGTTGAATGTTTTCGAGATGAAGTGTTTGAGGAGCATGGCTGGAGTAACGCTGAGAGACCGGATCACCAACGACGTGGTTCGAATCAGAACAGGGATGGTGAACAAGTTTGAGAACAGAGTGGATTCGCGTGTACTGAGTTGGTTCGGGCACATGGAGAGGATGGATGAAGGGAGATTGGTGAAAAGGGTGATGAATGCGGAGGCAAGTGGTCGCAGGCCTAGAAGTAGACCGAAGTTTGGGTGGATGGATGGAAGGAGAGACACATAAATGTGTAGCTGGCGAGAGAGCGTGCAATGAACAGGCGTGAGTGGAGAATGGTTGATTTTGACTCTGCTTTGATGTGCTTTCCCGTTCTTGGCATCCCGCTGTCGGGATGGTCGTGGGTGGGGAGGACCCGGCCATTATGACGCGGCGGGGGTAAACCAGTGAAAACTGTCGGGCCCTGCTGCTGACGACGGTTTCTCGGACTGCACTCGGGACCCAGAGTGTAAGTTGAGGGGGGCTACCGGCCGGACCCTTTAGCACAAAAGGGCTAAGTTGTGTGAGCGTATGAGGGTGTGAGGTGCGCTTTGCCGTCGGCCACCCCCCTTTCTGGGGGATGCGGCCTAGTGTCTGTATCTGTATATGGCTCTTATGTAGTTATACAGATACAGACACTAGGCCGCATCCCCCAG
>SDVV010001706.1:0-24846 GCA_016164225.1 Gammarus roeselii
GGAGGAGGTATTACCCGGTCACAGTTCTAAGCACTGTGTACCTAAACAGAGCTTTTGCACCTTGGAGGAGGAGAAGGTATTACCTGGTTGCTAAGCACCTTGTACCTAAACAGAGCTTTTGCACCTTGGAGGAGGAGGGGGAGGTATTACCCGGCCACAGTGCTCCCTTGTACCTAAACAGAGCTCTTGCACCACTTTGTACCTAAACAGAGCTCTTGCACCTCGCAGGAGGAGGAGGAGGTATTATCTAGTCACAGTGCTAAGCACCTTGTACCTAAACAGAGCTTTTGCACTTTGGAAGCTGCTCACAGTGCTAAGCACCTTGTACCTAAACAGAGCTCTTGCACCTTGGAGGAGGAGGTATTACCAGGTCACAGTGCTGAGCACCTTGTACCTAAATAGAACTTTTGCACCTTGGAGGAGGAGGAGGTATTACCCGGTCACAGTTCTAAGCACTGTGTGCCTCAACAGAGCTTTTGCACCTTGGAGGAGGAGAAGGTATTACCTGGTTGCTAAGCACCTTGTACCTAAACAGAGCTTTTGAACCTTGGAGGAGGAGGTATTACCCGGCCACAGTGCTCTTTTGTACCTAAACAGAGCTCTTGCACCACCTCCTTGCAGGAGGAGGAGGAGGTATTACCTAGTCACAGTGCTAAGCACCTTGTACCTAAACAGAGCTTTTTCACCTTGGAGGAGGAGGTATTACCCGGTCACAGTGCTAAGCACCTTGTACCTAAACGGAGCTCTTGCACCTTGCAAGAGGAGGAGGTATTACCCGGTCACAGTGCTAAGCACCTTGTATCTAAACAGAGCTGTTGCACCTTGGAGGAAGAGGAGGAGGTATTACTCGGACACAGTGCCAAGCACCTTGTACCTTAACAGGGCTGTTGCACCTTGGATGAGGTAGAGGTATTACCCACTCACAGTGCTAAGCCCCTGTGTATCTAAACAGAGCTGTTGCACCTTGGAGGAGGAGGAGGAGGTATTACTTGGACACAGTGCCAAGCACCTTGTACCTTAACAGGGCTGTTGCACCTTGGATGAGGAGGATGTAATACACAATCACAGTGCTAAGCACCGTGTTCGTAAACACGGTTTTTGCACCTTGGGAAGGAGGTATTACCTGATCACAGTGCTACACAGCTCGTACCTAAACAGAGCTCTTGCACCTTAAAGGAGTAGGTGATATTACCTGGTCACAGTGCTAAGCACCTTGGACATAAACAGAGCTGTTGCACCTTGGAGGAGGAGGTATTACCCGGCCACAGTGCTAAGCACCTTGTACCTAAACAGAGTTCTTGCACCTTGGATGAGGAGATATTACCCAGTCACAGTGCTAAGCAACTTGTCCCTAAACAGAGCTTTTGCACCTTGGAGGAGGAGGAGGTATTACCCGGTCACAGTACTAAGCTTTTGTGCCTAGACAGAGCTTTTACACCTTGGAAGAGGAGGAGGTATAACTCGGGCACAGTGCCAAGCACCTTGTACCTAAACAGAGCTCTTGCACCTTGGAGGAGGAAAAGGTATTACCCAGTTACAGTGCTTAGAACTTTGTACCTAAACAGAACTTTAGCACCTTGGAAGAGGAGGTATTACCCACTCACAGTGCTAAGCACCTTGTACCTAACAGAGCTCTTGCACCTTGGAGGAGGAGGAGGTATTACCTGGTCACAGTGCTAAGCACCTAGTACCTTAACAGAACTTTTGCACCTTGGAAGAGGAGGTATTACCCACTCACAGTGCTAAGCACCTTGTACCTAAACAGAGCACTTGCACCTTGGGGGAGGAGGTATTACCCGGTCACAGTGCCAAGCACCTTGTACCTAGACAGAGCTCATGCACCTTGGAGGAGGAGAAGGTATTACCTGGTCACAGTGCTAAGCACCTTGTACCTGAATAGAACTTTTGCACCTCAGAGGAGGAGGAAGTATTACCTGGTCACATGGCTAAGCACCTTGTACCTAAACAGAGCTCTTGCACCTTGGAGGAGGAGGTAATACCCGGTCACAATGCTAAGCACCTTGTAACTAAACAGATCTCTAGCACCTTGGAGGAGGAAGGGGAGGTATAACCCGGTCACAGTGCTAAGAACCTTGTACCTAAACAGAGTTCTTGCACCTTGGAGGAGAAGGAGGTATTACCCAGTCACAGTGCTAAGCACCTTGTACCTAAACACGGCTTTTGCACCTTGGAGGAGGAGGTAACTGTATAACTACCCATTTGCCAAATTGCATTTCCCTTCCCTAATTATTCATTTTGATTCCTGTTTAGTTCCCTTGCATTATTATTCTTTGTTTCAGTATGCTTTTTGCATGATAGTTCATATAATTCATAACTCTCACGAACCGTAAGTTAATTCTTCCCCTAAGAACATCAAAGTTCTATTCAGTAGGATTGAAGCAACTCATTTTAATCAGTTCATTCATATCTATTTTGCCCTATGGTCACCTTCTCATGCTCCTTTACTCCAACCATCTTTTGCTCTTATCATCCTTTGTTCCTATCATCCTTTGTTCCTATCATCCTGATTCATCATTCCTCTACCTAACCTGATCTTGTTGTTCCTTTACCTGTGTCAGTCCTAATCCTTGTTACTCCCAGCTTCCCACAATTTCTCAAACTCCTTGGAACATCTGCAACCATCAGTACTGGAGAATAATTCAATATAGTTCACTAGGAGATCTATTCTTTAATTTACACCTGAATTTAGTCAATAGTCATATTAGCGCTTCCACCAAGTTACAGCCGTCTAGAACAGAAAAGAGGACTATATTTGTCCCACCCCGCAGCGCGGACGGTGATAGCATCTACCAGCATAGCAAGATATAATACAACATCTGTGTCAGTAAGTGGGAGAGAAGTTACTAGTTAGTTGGTGTGGATATTTGAGCCTGTACAAAGAAGGATATCGTTTTTTAGAGCTGTGGATGTGTATCATAACTAGCTCCAAAGCACAACTAGTAAAAGCTGTTGTTTGACAATTTCCTTCAAACATCCCTGCACAGGTCTACACTAGCCCTGCATGCAAGACGAGAGACACAAGACCTTGCTTCAATGAACAGGACAGAGAGAAAATAGGACAAGACAGGAAGGAAAACAGTTTGAAAAAAATAAAACTAGAAATTGCACAATGCTACATACCTTGTAGCTCTCACCTAGTTTGGCCTACGACTGGAGCAACAAGGTTGTTGAGTCACAGGCTGGGAGACAAATACACACTGCCAAGCAGTGTGACTCTTATCAAAGAGTAAGGCACTACATCAAATTCAGAACCAATTGCTCCTACTATTTTGGTTATCACTCCCAAGCTCACAGTTTCTGTTGCAGATTAGATACCCAGGTAAGCTCAACTAACTACCTGCAGACTAATCTACATAACAGCAACAGATATTGCTTAGCCATTCCTACCACCAGCAGGACAGGCAGTCTCCAGAGATCCTCAAGTTGTAACAGGAAAGAATTTCTGTCTAACTTCAAGATGGGCATCAATAAACTGGCGTTTCTGCATAATATCACCTGATTTGAACCACTATTTATAGAAGCAGTAGTATGGCAAGGTCCTTTGAGTATTCGTTTAAGATGTAACACCAACCATGCATGCAAAATGAGAGACAAGGCCATCATACAAAAAACGAGATGGAGAAAAACAGGACAAGATAAGTGAGAAAACTGTACAGGACTTCAGAACTGGATAGGAAAATGAAAAACTGGAAATAGCACACTGCTACACAGGTCCAATGCTTGACAATGCCCTGTTTAGAGTAAAGGTTAAGGCTACAGAACCCCGGGTCAATGGTTAAGTTTTGGTATGTGTGCATGGGAGGAGAGTGAGGTGAGTTAAGCCATTGCCCACCCCCTTCTGGGGTAGTGGGTCATGCATTTGCGTTGGAATCTGAATTTAAGGCATGAAACAAGAGCTAAAAAAAATGACACAAGTTTAGGTGAAACAATTTTTAAATTAAAAAGAAGTGACATCAAACTTGCCAAATGGTGTTCAACCCCAAGTTGCATTATAAAGCGTCATAACTCGTGCATACCTAAACCCAAGTATTTCCATAGAGGCGCAACAAAAAATGGGCAGACAGAGGCTGCTTGCACGATAGAAACGATGGGGGAAGGTTCCAAAGAAGAAGAGCACAAGCGATGCTCATGTTATTGCTTGCCAGCAACATGAGCAACATTTGGCCCTAAAACGACTTGGTCTGAGTGGCGAAAAAGCATGCCTGTAATAGCCCAGGTTGAACTATGTTTGGTTAGGTTTATTAGCTTTGACGAACGAAGAGGAAACTTCCTCTCCATCTCCGTTTCCTCCTTGATTTGCCGACGTTCGCAGTATGACCTCTGGTAATACACTTGAGACGCCATGTCTTGAACACCCAACATATGGCCCAACGGTGCTTGGGTACAAGTGCTTATATCACCATGAGTACCAGTTGATCAAACTGAAGTGACCAAAAGCAATGACCTCCAGGTGCTTCTTTAAGGAGGAGTATCTGAGTGCATGTGCAAACAATCAAAACACTGATTGCAACCTACTACTACTGAAGGATGTGAAGGAAAATGCTAAGATGATATAAGTGATTGGACATAAAACATGCTAACAACTATACAGTTAGTAAAAGGTAACTACAAACAGAATCGGTATAACTACAATTTGATTATAAATGTTAGTTGGACGAGATTAAATTTGATTGACGAAAATCTTATTGATACCAGTCTGGTTCAAAAAAAGTTCAGTAGTTGGACATTTCTACTCATAGTCTTGAAGTACTTGAGATTAATTGAGGTGACAAAGCATTCTTGGGCGTTGGAGTCAATGTATTTTGATAAATAAAAAATCAACAGAGGACAATTAATGTCAGTAGCAATAATCATATGGGCGTGTCTGACATTGCTGGGCAAATTACTAATAGCCATTTGTGGGCAGAAAACAGTGTTATGGAAATAATTAAGGTAGCAACTTTTGAATGCAGTGTTGTGGCAAATATCAAGATATAGTGGAAGGCAGCTAACTTGCGAGATCACCGAGGCCACCACCTATAAGAAGTTAGCTCAGTCATATGATGGCAAAAGACAGTTAACTTGTGAGATCAATGCGGCCACCACCTTTCAGAAGGTAGCTCAGTCACAAGATGGAAAAAGACAGCTAACTAGTGAGATCACTGAGGCCACCACCTTTAAGAAGGTAGCTCAGTCACAAGAGGGCAAATGGAAGCCAATTTGTGAGATCACTGAGGCCACCACCTTCAAGAAGGTAGCTCAGTCACAAGAGGGCAAATGGAAGCCAATTTGTGAGATCACTGAGGCCACCACCTTTAAGAAGGTAGCTCAGTCACACGATGGCAAAAGGCAGCTAACTTATGAGAACACTGAGGCCACCACCTATAAGCAGGTAGCTCAGTCATATGATAGCAAAAGGTAGCTAACTCGTGAGATCACTGAGGCCACCACCTATAAGAAGGTAGCTCAGTTATATGGTGGCAAAAGGCAGCTAACTTGTGAGATCACTGAGGCCACACCTATAAGAAGGTAGCTCAGTCATATAATAGCATAAGGCAGCTAACTTGTGAGATCACTGAGGCCACTACTTATTAGAAGGTAGCTCAGTCATATGATGGCAAAAAGCAGCTAAGTTGTGAGATCACAGAGGCCACCACCTATAAGAAGGTAGCTCAGTAATTTTATAGCATAAGGCAGCTAACTTGTGAGATCACTGAGGCCACCACCTTCAAGAAAGTAGCTCAGTCATATGATAGCAAAAGGTAGCTAACTTGTGAGATCACTGAGGCCACCACCTATAAGAAGGTATCTCAGTCACATGATGGCAAAAGGCAGCTAACTTGTGAGATCACTGAGGCCACTACTTATTAGAAGGTAGCTCAGTCATATGATGGCAAAAAGCAGCTAAGTTGTGAGATCACAGAGGCCACCACCTTTAAGAAGGTAGCTCAGTCACAAGAGGGCAAATGGAAGCCAATTTGTGAGATCACTGAGGCCACCACCTTCAAGAAAGTAGCTCAGTCATATGATAGCAAAAGGTAGCTAACTTGTGAGATCACTGAGGCCACCACCTATAAGAAGGTATCTCAGTCACATGATGGCAAAAGGCAGCTAACTTGTGAGATCACTAAGGCCACTACTTATAAGAAGGTAGCTCAGTCATATGATGGCAAAAAGCAGCTAAGTTGTGTGATCACTGAGGCCACCACCTATAAGCAGGAAGCTCAAAAATATGATGACGAAAGGCAACTTGTGAGATCACTGAGGCCACCACCTATAAGAAGGTAGCTCAGTCATATGATAGCAAAAGACAGCTAACGTGTGAGATCATTGAGGCCACCACCTGCAAGAAGATGACTCAGTCATATGATACCAAAAGGTAGCTAACTTGTGAGATCACTGAGGCCACCATCTATTAGAAAGTAGCTCAGTCATATGATAGCAAAAGGCAGCTAACTTGTGAGATCACTGAGGCCACACCCTATTAGAAGGTAGCTCAGTCATATGATAGCAGAAGGCAGCTAACTTGTGAGATCACTGAGGCCACACCCTATTAGAAGGTAGCTCAGTCATATGATAGCAAAAGGCAGCTAACTTGTGAGATCACTGAGGCCACCACCTATAAGAAGATAGCTCAGTCATATGATAGCATAAGGCAGCTAACTTGTGAGATCACTGAGACCACCACCTATAAGAAGGTAGCTCAGTCATTTTATGGCATAAGGCAGCTAATTTGTGAGATCACTGAGGCCACACTTATAAGAAGGTAGCTCAGTCATAAGATAGCCTAAGGCAGCTAACTTGTGAGATCACCAAGGCCAACACCATCAAGAAGGTAGCTCAAACATATGATGGCAAAAGGCAGCTAACTTGTGAAATCCCTGAGGTCACCACCTATAAGAAGGTAGCTCAGTCACAAGATGGCAGAAGGCAGCTAACTTATGAGATCACTGGGGCCACCACTTATAAGGAGGTAGCTCAATCTATGAGAGCAAAAGGTAGCTAACTTGTGAGATAACTGAAGCCACCACCTATAAGCAGGTAGCTCAAACATATGATGGCAAAAGGCAGCTAACTAGTGAAATCACTGAGGCCACCACCTATAAGAAGGTAGCTCAGCCATATGACAGCAAAATGCAGCTAACTTGTGAGATCATTGAGGCCACCACCTTCAAGAAAGTAGCTCTCACAAGTGAACTTGTGAGTTCACTTGTGAGAAGGTAGCTCAGCGCTAGAGAGAGGCAACGCGTTCAGCATACTTTCAGCAGGTCTGGAGGCTGGGGAGAGGTTATAGTGGATCGGAAGGCTTCCCGCCTGAGTGATTACATCCAACCCCACACTTTGTTTCATAAGGGAATTTCCTTTGTCCGAAGGTTATTTATTTCAATTTAAATCATTTTTATTCAACGAATACAACCTTAAACATCTAAATTTATTTGCATTGTTTGTCATATAGCCTTCAAGGTTTGAGAAAGAAGAAGTAAAAAAAATTGTTGTCACCGAGGGTACAACTGGCAGATCTTCAGCGGGTTACTCACCAGGTCCAACATCGAGTTGCGATTGTCTTTCGGCTGAGTCCTTCAGAGGCTGAGGCAACACACCCTCACCCTGGGGAATAGAGAGAGAGAGATGATACGCTGTGTACACACGCACGACCACAGAGGTAGAAAATAAAAGACCCCACAGTGGCGTGAAGTCACCAAAGAACGGTTAATAAAGTGGCATGATGCATCTTTCATGAACACTGTAAACGTTACACTTGGGATTTATTGTTGTTGTTCAAACCCAACTTATCTGTGAGCCACAGCCAGCGCACCACAGCCCAAAGCGTGAGAACCACCGACATGTTCATGTTGGGAGTGTTTCAGCAGGTGCAGGCATTTAAATCATGCCTAAGTCTCTAAGGAAGTTGATGCTGTCTCTCAGGCGTTCCAACAGATCTTGTGACGACGTGAGATTATGGTTGAATCTGCCAGGGGCAACGGCAAGCACCACATGCTCAACCGTATCAGGCAAACCCCAGCCTCGCAAAACAAAGATCGGAAGGGACATTCCCTAGTCAATGCAGGTATGATTGGAGGGCCGTGTGGTGCCCGCACCACAACCGCGACAAGTGGGCCCGGGCCCCCATGGGCTACCCTAATTCCTCCACGTCCACCTCAGGCGAGTGACCTTGTAAGACCATGTTGACTCTGTGTTCACCCAATGCAAGAGCTGTGAAGTGTGTGTGTAAATTTCAATGCATAGGAGTGTTGTCTGTAAGACAAGTAATGGTCGTGTGGAGAGAGCCAAAGTGTGTTGCCATTGTGTTTTGATTTGGGCTCATTTCCACTGGTGCCTCAATGCGAGTCATCACACGCTCCCCCCTAGGGCACGTGCCGGAGTATTATGTAGATGTCTGTTGGTTTGATGAGGGTTCAATAGGTTGTGGCAGGGAGGAGTTGGGTGCACAATCTTGTTGAAAATTTGAGTCCCTCTCATAACAAGATAATGTTTGAGAGGGAAGACCTTGGTTCCTCATGCAACTGGGAAATGGGTGAGGTCTGTGTACAACCAGTTGTGATGCGCAAGGCCGTGTGCTGAATTTGTTGTAGAAAGGTTATGTGTGTGGATGCAAGGTCAGAGGACCAGGCGGTTTTTGAGGAGGAGGTGGGTGGTTGTGGTAAGTACTTGGGACATGTTCTATCTTGGTCAGACTCTTGTGCTGATGTTGCTTGTGTGAGGTTTGAATGTCATCTCCATGTCATAAGCTACTCCAAGGATTGTGGTAGTGGGACTGTGTGGTATGGGAGAGTTGTTAAGCACGACATGAGGGTGAATGCAGTGTTCGCTGTTGTCTGTGTTAATAATGTTGGGGAAGACTTGCTAGAAGACACCTTCATTCTGTTTCACAGGAGCCAAACTTCAAGAGAGTTCAGGAGCTGCTGGAGGTGTGCAGCTGTGGTCTCGAGTCTGTGGTGTTGTGTGATTATTGTGAAGTCGTCCGCGTATGACCTGGCATAGGTGTTAAGTTCTGTTAGAATGGGCAGGTCGTGCATGAAGGCAATGAAAAAGGAGGGAGAAAAGACAGAGCCGTGTGGTACACCATTGAGGAAGTGGTGGGCATTGGATAGCTTGTTATTACAAACAGTACATGCATGTCTGCCGGAGAGTAAATTAGCAAGTAATTTCTTGTAGTTTTGATGTATGTGTGTGTCGAGTATTACGTTTATGATGATGTGTCTTTGGACTGTGTTGAAGGCCTTACTAATATCAAAGGTGCATACCAGTGTGCATTGAGCTTTTTTATTTGTTCAAACCTTCATGGATGGTCTGGGTGAAGTTGGTGAAGAGTGTGGTTGTTGAGTCCTAAAACAATGTTGTGTGGGGGGGAGTGGGATGAGGACATTAATTTTGTTTTAGAACCGGTCTCTCTAAAATTTTTGTGGGATTTCGGAGGACAAAAATGGGTCTGTATGAGGCTGGACCAGTTAGAGCTTTGTTGGGTTTTAGGATGGGTATGGCCTTGTAGCCGGGGCGTTTAGCCTTGTAGCCGGGGCGTTTAGAATCTTGCTACCGTATCTACCGCGTGTCGTAGGAGGCGACTAAAAGGGCGCCCGGTAGCCGGGAGTAGAATTGTGCTACCGTAACCCCTGCTTGTCGTAAAAGGCGACTAAAAGGGCGGAGCGAAGGGGCTAGGAATCCCGTTCTTTGTAAAACCCTTCCTCAACGACGGCAAGACAAGCGGGGATGAGGAGAGGCTCACGCCTCTCCGAACCCAATTGTTAGGGTCGCTGAATGTACGTGGCTGTAGTATGAATGAGGTAAAGAGGAGAGAGATTGGTGAGATGTTTGTGAGGAGGAAGTTTGATGTGTTGGCACTGAGTGAGACGAAACTGAAAGGTAAGGGCGAATGTGAGTTGGGTGTGGTAAGTGGAAAAATGTCTGTTGTGGAGGAAGGTTGGGCACGAGAAGGTGAGGTCCTGATATTGGAAGATCGGTTGGCTCGTAGCGCTACCGAATGAAAGGAGGTGTGCTAAAAGTTGATGTGGGTGAAATTTAAGTTAGGCGTAGAAAGATGGGCATTTGTGAGTACTTACAAACCTGGCAACGAGAGGAGTGAAGAGGAGAGGGAGCAATTCTGGACTGACCTGAGTGAGTGTATTGAGAGTTTTGGAGGTCATTTCAATGTAGTTGTACCGAGTGACCTTAATGCGAGAGTCGGAGATGTAGTGGTGGAGAATGTGATAGGAAGGTATGGCACTCCCGGTAGAAATGACAGTGGAGAAAACCTGATGGGTCTGTGTATGGAGCAGGAGTTGATGGTCGGAAACAGTTTGTTCAAGAAGCAAGATATCCACAAGTACACATGGGTAAGGATGGCCCGTGGTGCAGTGTTGGAGAGAGCACGGATGGATTTTGTGCTGATATCGAGGAGAGGGGTGGGGAGGCTGTTGGATGTGCAGGTGTTGAGAGGGAAGGGTGGAGGAGTGTCTGACCATCTGCTGGTGGAAGGTAGATTAAGAGTGGAGCAGAAATAGAAGGGCAAGAAACAAGTGGGAGGAGGGTGAGAGGAAGTGAAAGTGAGTGGACTGAATGTGAGAAGTAGAGCCGAGGAGTTCCAGCAGGCGTTGAGGGAAGAATATAACAACATGAGAGGACAGGACCTGAGAGATGTGGAGGAAGAATGGAAGACATTAAGGAATGCGTTGATGAAATGTGCAAAGGTGTGTGGTGCGTGCCGTGTGGGCGGGTGCAGAAGGAAAGGTTGCAAGAGGTGGAATGAGAAGGTCAAACTTGCGGTGGCACGGAAAAGAGGAGCGTTTGAGGAGTGGTTGCAGGTGAAGTCGGTGGTGGCTTGTGCAAGCGGGAGGTGAGGAGAGCCAAAAAGAACGCTGCAAGGTGGGGCAGACAGTTGCGCCAGAATTTTGAGAACAAAAAGATGTTCTGGAAAGAGGTGAAGCGGGTGAAAAAGAGAGAGACCGGAAAAGAGGAAGTGATGAAAGATGAAAACGGCCAGTTGTTGTTGGAAAGTGGTGATGTACGGAAGAGGTGGGCCGAGTATTTTGATGAGTTGTTGAATGTCGAGGATGACAGAGAGGCTGACATCGTTGCTGTATGTGGTGGTGCTCGGATGGGAGTTTTGAGAGAAAGATTTGTGGCGGACATTACCAGGGAAGAAGTGCAGGAGGCAGTAGAGGTGATGAAAGCAGGGAAAGCCCCTGGTTTGGATGGTGTTGTGACCGAGAGCCTGAAGAAGGGTGGAGTAACGATCGTCGAATGGTTGGTGAGGAGATAAAAATGAATGCTGCAACTAGAGAAGTATCAATCTGTTATGTGTGGTTGGTAAGTTGTACGGGAGAGTGCTGATCAAAATGATTAGAGACTGTACGGACTGCGTAATTGGAGAGGAACAGTGTAGCTTTCGAAGTGGTAGAGGGTGTGCTGATCAGATTTTTGCAGTGAGACAGGTCTGTGAGGAAAGGATGTGTTCTGGGCCTTCAAGGATCTGGAGAAGGCATACAACAGGATTGACAGGGAAGCACTGTGGAGGGTGTTGCGTTTGAAAGCGGAGGGTGTTGCGTTTGAAAGCGCTGCAGAGTTTCAATGTTGGCAGCCGAGCATGTGTCAGAGTGGGAAGCAAGGTGAGTGATTGGTTCACAGTGAAAATGTGACTATGACAAGGCTGCATGATGTCTCCCTGGCTGTTCAACCTCTATATGGATGGATTGGAAAGGGGAGTGAACGCGAGTGTGCTGGGTTGTGACTTGGAACTGTTAGAAGCAAATGGGCGGAGTTGGCAGTTGAGACTGTTGCTATTTGCTGATGATACGGCCCTGGTTGCGGACTCAGAGGAGAAGCTATGTAGGCTAGTGTCTGAGTTTGGCAGAGTGTGTGAGAGGAGGAAGCTTTGAGTGAACGTGGGTAAGAGTAAAGAGATGAGATGCGAGCAAAATTAGTGTCCCTCTAAACAGAGAGCTCTTGGAGGAAGCTCAGTGTTTCCAGTATCTGGGCTCCTACGTGGAGATAACTGAACGAGTGGAAACTGAAGTGAAAGCGCGAGTGGAGGAGGGGTGTAAAGTGTTGGGTGCACTGAAGAGTGTAATGAGCTGTAAGACGTTGGGGATGGAAGCAAAGAGAGGGCTGTATGAGGGTGTTGTTGTCCCAACTGTGCTCTACGGAGCTGAGACTTGGGGGGTGAGAGCAGAGGAGAGAAGAAAGTTGAATGGTTTCGAGATGAAATGTTTGAGGAACATTGCTGGAGTAACGCTGAGAAACCGGATCACCAACGATGTGGTTTCAATCAAAACAGGGATGGTGAAGAAGTTGAAGGACAGACTGATTTGCGTATTCTGAGATGGTTGGGATGGATGAAGAGAGATTGGTGAAAAGGGTGATGAATGCGGAGGCGAGTGGTCGCAGGTCTAGAGGTAGACCGAAATTTGGGTGGATGGATGGTGTGAAGCAGGCGTTAGGGAGGAGAGACATGAATGTGGAAGTAGCAAGAGAGCATGCAATGAACAAGCGTGAGTGGAGAATGGTTGTTTTCGACGCTGCTCTGATGTGCTTTTCTGCCCTTGGCATCCTGTTGTCGGGATGTTCGGGGGTGGGGGGGGGCGGCCATTATGACGCCGCGGGGGTAAACCAGTGAAAACTGTCGGACCCTGCTGCTGACAACGGATCCTCGCACTGCACTCGTGACCCAGAGTGTATGTTGCGGGGTTACCGGCCGGACCTTTTAAAACAAAAGGGATAAGTTGTGTGAGGGTGAGGGTATGAGTGTGAGGTGCGCCTTGCCGTCGGCCATCCCCCTTTCTGGGGGATGCGGCCTAGTGTCTGTATCTGTATGATTTTCCCTTGTTTCCAAGTGTTGGGTATTGTATAGTAAGGAAAAGTTGTCTGTGGCTCTAGATGTTCAAGGTCAATGTATGATATGCCATCTGGGCCCGAGGCTGATGACTTTTGGTTAGGTGGATGGCGGCTACGGTCATGGCTGGTGTGAAGGGAGGATCAATGCTTGGATCGATATGTTATTTGTGCACCTGTTTGAGTGTCCTCTTTTTTGTGTGGATGGTGTGGTAGCTGGCAAGTGTTTGCAAAGTGTTCAATGAGTATGTCCGCTTGTTGTTTGCCTGATGGTACAGTGTGGGTGTTTGTTGATAGGATTGCCACATGTGTCTGTGGTTTGTGTTTTTGTTGTTGAGGCTCCTAATGAGTATCCATAATTTTGATGGCGAGGTTCTGAAGTTAGTGTTTGCGAGCACGTCCCGCCAGAGGTTCGCCTGTTGCTCCCAAATATCTGCATCTATTTGGTATTAAGGGTTTGAACCTTCGTGATTTGGTCATTGGTAGAGGGTAAATTAGGGAGATGATTTTCCTGTTGAATTTCGCGCTCAATGTGGGTCGAGAAAGCTGGATTGAAGCCACGAACGTACCCGGCGGGGACGTGTTGTCTGCCTGCATGGGTAAGTTCTGTGGTGAAGGTTTTGTGGACGTGTTGATTGATGTGTATTGAGTGATGTAAAAGTTTTGTAGGGCGGTTTCTATTTATGACGTGTATTCGTCCCAGTCGGCTCACTTGTAATTACGAAAAGTATGAGGGGGCATATTGTGGATTGGGGATCAAAGTTGATTGTTGATGACTATTGGGAGGTGGTCAGACGACATGTCTTTGTGTCCCGCCCATTGAAAATTTAGAGCAAGGTTGGGAGAGCAGAATAAGACGACTGGGGAGGTCTGTTGAGTGTTTTGGGTTCAAAGGTTTGCGAGTGGGAGTGTCTGTGTTGTTCAACGAGATAATTCCCTGCAGGACCGCGCTCTGCAATGCGAGCCAGGAGAGGTCGTGCGCTTTGAAATCTCCTAGGGCAAAGGTGTTGGTAGTTGTGTTGAGGAAGTCTAGGTGGGTGTGTATTGTTGTGGACATGAGCTGATTGGAAGAATTTATATGTTAAACAAATTGTACAGTAGCTTGTGGATTTGTATGAGTAGGGATTGCAGTTCTAAGGTGTTGTCGGGGGAAGTTGTGCGAGAGTGAAGGCGTTTGTGAAGTGAAGGTTTTTATGTACAAGTGTAATGAGTCCTCCACCGCCGTCCTTGTTGGGACGGTCGTGGCGGAGTGTTGTGTAACCAGGAAACGTTGGTGTTTCGGATTTTTGTTTGAGATTTATTTCCTGGAGTACAGCGATGAGAATGTGATGCTTGTGTAAGGAGCATTTTAGTTCTACTTGTTTCTGATCAATCCCGTTTGTATTCATTTACAATATGTTTAGGTGTTTGGCATTGACTTGGGGTGATTGTGGTGACCCAGAAAGTTGTGGTGGGGCGCAGAGTGCGGAGGTGGGGGTGATAGCGGGGCTAGCGTGGAGCTTGGAAAAACGACACGGGTCGTGCCCCGGGTCAAGGAGCCGCCGCCGGTAAGGCCGCCAGAAGCACAGAAGAGGGGCCACTCTCTCATGTGCGCTCAAAAAGTGATACAACTGAATACTAGACTTCGTCCATCACTCCAGAGCAGTCAAATTTCTCAGCATCGTTTGTTAAGTGTGAAAAATGAACATGATTTGTTGACGGCAGTAATGACATTTGAAAACGACTATTCCGTCAGGCAGACATCAGATTGTTAACACTGCTGCAACGAAATGTGATTCCTACAACATGAATGATTTCACAATACACAGACGGTGGTAAAGAACACAGGCATCGTGCTGCTCTATGCTGGGTGTTCGAGCACCGAAATCTAAGGCAAAGAACGCTTGCATGAGCAAGTTGAGTTGTGCTGACACAGACACAGCAACCGGTGTTGCGGAGGTAGATGAGACTATGCCCTGGGGACAAACCAAAATCAATTATCTCAAAATTAGCGACTGTGCAACCTTCCACCTCAATGAGATTGGTAAACGTCAGTACTCCTCCCTCACAGTTTGGTTTGACAGAAACCTTTCCAGTGATGTTGTTGTGGGAACCGTTCATCCTCTGTTATGATCGGCCTCCTCTGACACAGATTTATAAACTTGTGTGCGTAAAGAGTGCCCCTAGAAACAGTGTAGGACTTTAGGCCTGTTAACCCTTAGCTCAAATTTCATGGATGTCCCTTGCCTAGCATATATTTAATTCCCCTCCGATGTGTTTGAAGGGAAGCAGGCGGCTGCGGTTCACGGATCGTGTAACGTAGGAGACAGTGACGAGTGAGGGCCATTTGCGTGTCAGCGATAGGGCGGAGGGGAGACTAGGTCCCATAACACTTTAACGCAGGGTTATTTTTATTGTTTTAAGGTGGGAGGAGCCTGTATTTTGCTTAACGGATTTTGTTGTATATTTACCAATGAGGTCTGGGTATTAGAAGGCCCGCCTCTTTAGTTGGTCCCAAAAATGTGAGTTGTTTCCTGATTGGAAGAGTTCTTCAAACACCTACTCAAGGCCCTCCCTCAGGAGTCAGGGCGCAGCCCCGAACGACCGAGGGCACATTCAGACACTCCTGCGCTCGGCCGCACCACACTCACTCTCCCGACAGCAGCGATACCACACTCACTCCCCACAGCAGCGGAAGCCCTCGGGTGTAGGCTTCTACTCTACCCTACGCTTGTCTTACACTTAACACTTTTCTTTTTGATGTGCACTTGGGTACTTGTGTCCGTTATTACAAATCCATATTCAGTACTCTATTGATAGAGTAACTTTTGTCTGGTTACTTTTTGATTCAAAAGAACTATTATAAAACCAATGTTGCATCATTCCATCCTTGATGCACCCGATTATCACAACTGTGGAGCTAAAATCGTAACACTCCTGCAGCATGCTTTCCCAGGAGGACATTGACCTGGTTGACGGCGTCATAGAGATCTGGCTGTCTGTGGGTTACCCGAGCCGATGCGTATTTTGGTTCAGTTGTGCCAGCCAGTGTACTTTCAATAAACACAGTTGTGGTCAGAATTTATTTTTATACATTGCATTTATATGTGTGAGTGCATCCCTTCAGATTGAGATTGAGCACTGACACTCATCGTGCTCACATTATAATTATTCAAGTCAAATTATTCAAGCTATTGTTAAATAATCACTTTTAATTGTGTTCATAACTTAAAACCTCTTTGCATGCCAGATAATTTTTACTGTGCAGATTGGGTGTGCAATACGTTCATCAAGTATTGATGCATAGTATTTGTGAGAAGGGCTTGTTGTAAAATAATCTAAAAATGAGTCAATCCTTAAATGCTGTTTTAGTGGCAGGTGTGGTTATCTATAAATATTCTACTGTGAGTTATCTTTAAAATTGTGTTTAATCTGTGTTTCCAATTATGGTCAACTATTTATGCAACCCCTAGATGCTTTCATGCTCTGTGTGTTTGTGTTTTCATTGTGCAGTTCTAAATAATTGTTCCTATTTGTAAATATGTTCTGATGCGTTACTTCATTTTTAGGAGTTTTACACCTACAGCCTTGCACCTTTAATGTAAACTTCTCCTATTGCTGTAGTTTTTATTCCCGATCTGTGTTATTATTGGCCAGTTCACGTCAATATGTCATTGTAACTAGGGGCCAGTTCACTTCAATATGTCATTGTAACTAGGGGAACTGTGTCTTGACTAGGTTAGTTGATAAATCCACCATCACCAAATCTTGAGAAGTTGTGAACCACAACAATTACTGCTCCTCATGATCATGTTAATCATTCAAAGCAACATAGCAATACAGTAAAAATCAGAAACTATTACAAACAGTTTTTGAGACATCATCTCTTGGAGTTGAAGTTTTGGTAGATCATTAACTGCTTAAGCTGACCTTTCATAAGGAGACCTGTTTGAGGCAACACAAACCTTCAACTCCGAGAAATAAAATCTGAAAAAACATTTGTCCGATCATTCTCAAATTTATACTGAAGCACCAAGTTGCTTATAGCTACATTACAACTTTTTTTTTTCAATTACACCTATTGTTCAAGTTACTGATCTTGTGACATGAAATAATGACTTCAAATCACAATAGGACAGTTGAACTTTTATGCAAAATGTTTGGATATTCTCAAACTAGCCTTCAGTAACTTTCATTTCTCAAATTACCGTTCCACATGAAATTCCAAACTGAAGAAGAAATTAATAGAAACATGAATAGGGTTCAATTCTCATTTAGTATTTTTTTCTTTTACTTTGAGGATCTCGTGGGTCCCACGCAACGAAAATGAACTTCGGTTTGATGGAATGATTTGATTTGATCCTCAGTTCCACCAGAGCCTCAACGCGAGTCATAATAGGCTCCCCCGTAGGGCTCCATGATCATTGATTCCAGTAGGTTCGCACGCCTAAGTGTGCAAGAAAAAAACAAAACAATGCTTTCAAGGTTAGAAAAATTGTGAAAATATTAGTAATGTCAGACGCACGCTGGTGGACAAAAGAAAAATGATTAATCGAAACGGACCTCCTCTTCCAACCCTTTAGAACTTAAAGAGTAATATGTACGCACCCTAATGCATACAAGTAGCATCGTCGAGATTAGTATAAGGTCATTAGCAACAAGTGCAAATTCAACTCCGACAGCAACGCAACAAAATATTTACAGCTACGCGGTGCAGTTGCATTAGCACAACCCATCTATTCAGGTAAGATAACGACTCAGATGAAACGAGACGAATCCTTGCCTCCAACCCCTCAGAACCTCATGAGTAATATGTCCACACGCCAGTGCGCGCAGATAGTATCATCGAAATTGGTACAAGGTTCACGGCTACTCTGACAAAGTCTGCTCCGACAGCAACACAACACAATATTTACAGCTAGGCGGTCCAGTTGTATCAGTATAATATATTCACTCAGGTAAGTTAAAGACTCAGATGAAACGAAACGAATCCTCGCCTCCAACCCCTCAGAATTTCATGAGTAATATGTCCACACGCCAGTGCGCACAGGTAGTATCGTCGAAATTGGTACAAGGTTTGCGGCTACACGGACAAAGTCAGCTCCGACAGCAACGCAACAGATTGTTTACAGCTACGCGGTCTATTTTATTTCGAGTAATATTTATTTATTCAGGCAAGATAAACTCGGACAAAACGGATTTCCGCCTCCAACCACTCAGAACTTCAAAAATAACATGCACGCGCGACAGTGTGCACAGACAGCATCGTCGAAATCGGTACAAGGTCTATGGCTTCACGGATTAGATTGACTCCAACCGCAACAGGTCACAAGGTTTTATAGCTGCGCAGTCCAGGTTAACCCCAGACACTGCATATGGTCCGTGCACGCGCGACCAAGCACAGACTGAAGAAAAAATACCCATTCACAAAATGGGTATTCAAAGAGAAAGGGAACTCCCGCCCAAATACACCAGCGTTATAATATTGTGGATCGTGAAAAAGTAAGAGCAGGTTCGTCATGGGCAGAAAAACTGCTCAGAATATTGATCTCGAACCGATTGTTCAAAGAGATAGGGTGCGGTGGAGGGGGGGGGGGATGGGGGAGGTCATTGGTCCTTTGTGTTGCAAAAGAGCCCGATGAATCCCAGAGGGTAACATAAGTCCCCCGGGTCCTCCCGAGCTCCCCGAGACCCCTCGTCTCAGCTCTCCTCGGCTTGTCTCTAATCATTTCGGCCAGTTTCGGCTCGTCGCATGTATAATTTAATTTTATATGAAAATGTATTATGGTATTATATCTGAACAATCCTTCTTAATTGATAATATTAATTAAATTTCCAATGAGTTCAAATATTGAGCAAAAATTTATCATTGAAGATTTCACTTAGTCTTTAATCATGAATGAATTCTCTTTCGCTACTGTACAACAGAAGCAAAAGACCATTTGCCAATGGTTTAGTCTATAACTGAAAAAACAAACTAGACTTTTCCAACGTGGAATTTAACTTCATGTGGATTTTTTTGGGGTATTATATTTGGATGATCCTTCTTTATGGATAATATCAATTAAATTTTAGATGATTTCAAATGTTGGGCAAAAAATTATTATTGCATATTTCTCTTAATCTTTAACCATAAATGAATTTTCTTTTGCTACAGTACATGTAGCTACTTATTTTTAACCAATATTAGAATCTGCCATATTTCAGTGATACCAAAGTTTGTAGCTAATTGACACGTTTAAACAAAATCTCCACAGTTTATTTATAGCTATAGCTTTTATATTTACAATTAAGAACATTTATTTGTTCTGTTGATAATTGTGGTATATTTGAAGTTTTTGCCTTTCATTTGTTTTATTATATACGCGTTTGCGTCATAGGACAGTTATATAATAGCTAATATATATAGAAAATTATTTGTGGCTGAGCACCTAACGTGGAGGAACGGGGCTGCATTTCCACATATACTAGAGAGAGAAGAGGCCGGTTGTGCGAGGTGTCCTCAGAGAATGGTCGGGCCCTGCAAAGAGTCCAAACATTGAGAGAGAACTCTAGCCTCGTTCAGGGGACAAGGCTTTTTTAATTGCCCTTCTGCCAGCTGTTTTCCGTTCAGGACCAGCCACGCTGCCTCATTACTACTAGCCAGCCACAAATAATAGCATTGCTGCGCAAGTGATATGTTTGAGAGTTTGGTGTTTGAGGGTTGCACCAGAAATTCCTGAGTAAAGTTCTGATCCTGATAAATTTTGCTCCACTTCCGGGTGGGTGCCGCAGCTCCGTGCGTTTTGAGGCCGGAGCTGTGGTAAACTGGAAAAACTTGTGTTGTCCTGCTGTCCTTCTTCTCTCTCTTTACCGACAGGTAGAGTATGTATGTATAGACATACAGCTGTTTCCCCCTAGTTAGAGGGGTGACTAAGCTAGGCGGACACAGAGGGGGAGGCGCCAAATCTCCCCGCCACAAGACCGCCGTGTCCCTGCCGAGGCTCGAACTCGCGACATGCAGCACCAGAGGCTGACACTGCAGTCGGATACGCTAACCACTCGGCCACGGCGGCCTCAGGTAGAGAGCGTGGCGTTATTACGCCACGCTCTCTACCTGAGGAGTTGAGGAGGGGGAGGGGGCGGGTCGGTGACGATCTGAGTCGGTGCACCAGCGTGGCTGGTGTGTGTTAGTACATGTGTGAGCGAGTCTATGTGTAAATGTGTGACACCATGGGTGAGAGCGAGTGTGTGTGCATGTGTTTGAGTGTAGAGTGGGCATAAGTATGGGTGAGTGAGTGGGAGTGTGTGTGTGAGTGAGTGAATGTGTGTATGAATGTGTATGTTTGTGCATGTGTGTGTACATATGTATGAGAGTGTGAGTGAGTGCAAATGTGTGTGGGAGCAAATGAATTGTGTGTGAGAGAATGAATACATGTGGAGAGTGAATATGTGTGTGAGTGAGTGAGTGTGTGTGTGTGTGTGTGTGTGTGTGTGTGTGTGTGTGTGTGTGTGTTTGTGTGTGTTTGTGTGTGTGTTTGTGTGTGTGTTTGTGTGTGTTTGTGTGTGTGTGTGTGTGTGTGTGTGTGTGTGTGTGTGTGTGTAGGTGCTGTGTTAGTGTACGTGTGTGCAACAACTATTGTGAGAGTTGTGGAAAGGGAGTGAGAAGAAAGTTGAAGGAAAATTGAAGTAAACATAACATGCAAATGAGGTTTAAAAGGTTCAGTATATTTAGGATGATGAAAAAAGTAGAGAGAGTGAATAAAAAGGAGAGTTTAAAGAGGAATAAAGGTGTTCACTTCCCCCCCCCCCCTTCCTAGATAGGCAGCAGGTAAGCTGAGCACAGCATTACCTAAATAAAATTAAGATAAAATATGTAGATGATTCTCGCGTAACAGACGTGTCAAGTAATGAAGGATCATGTTTTTTAATACCACTGCCCTGCCCAACACCCCTCACCTGTTCCTGGTCCGGGGGCTGTGCCGGATCGACCACACCTGCCGCCGCGCTGCCGCCAACTGCCGCTGGGGGGTTGAAGAGAACATTACCATTAGGAGCTATTAAACGCTTCACACACTAAGAAGATGATAGAAGAAAGTTAGAAAACGTAAAGTCGAGGTTTAATGCATTCACAGGAGTGTACATTACAGTGCTAACAAATCGCACTTATGAACATTAAAAGCGATCAAACGCTTTACACACACACATACAGATACAGACACTAGGCCGCATCCCCCAGAAAGGGGGTTGGCCGACGGCAAGGCGCACCTCACACTCTCATATGCTCACACTCACACAACTTCGCCCTTTTGTGCTAAAGGGTCCGGCCGGTACCCCCGCAACATACACTCTGGGTCACGAGTGCAGTCCGAGGATCCGTTGTCAGCAGCAAGGCCCTACAGTTTTCACTGGTTTACTACCGCCGCGTCATTATGACCACCCCCCCCCCCCCCCGCCCACGACCATCCCAACAGCGGGATGCCAAGGACGGGAAAACACATCAGATCATCGTCAAAATCAACCATTCTCCACTCATGCCTGTTTATTGCACGCTCTCTCGCCACCTCCACATTCATGTCTCTCCTTCTTAACGCCTGCTTCACACCATCTATCCATTCAAACTTCGGTCTACCTCTAGACCTGCGATCACTCGCCTCCGCATTCATCACCCTTTTCACCAATCTCCCTTCATCCATCCTCTCCATGTGCCCGAACCATCTCAAAACACGTGAATCCACTCTTTCCTCCAACTTCTTCCCTATCCCTGTTCTGAATTGAACCATGTCATTGGTGATCCGGTCTATCAGCCTTACTCCAGCCATGCTCCTCAAACATTTCATCTCGAAAACGTTCAACCTTCTTCTCTCATCTGCTCTCACCCCCCAAGTCTCAGCTCCATTGAGCACAGTTGGGACAACAACACCCTCATACAGCCCTCTCTTTGCTTCCATCCCCAACGTCCTACAGCTCATTACACTCTTCAGTGCACCCAATACTTTACACCTCTCCTTCACTCGTGCCTTCACTTCAATTTCCACTAGTTCAGTTATCTCCACATGGGAGCCTAGATTCTTAAAACACTGAACTTTCTCCATGGGCTCTCCATTTAGGGTGACACTAATTTTGCTCGCATCGAGAGTCCTTGAGTCCTCTCACACACTCAACCAAACTCAGACACTAGCCTACATAGCTTCTCCTCTGAATCCGCCACCAGGGCCGTATCATCAGCAAATAGCAACTGGCTCAACTGCCAACCCCGCCCATTCGCTTCCAACAGTTCCATGCCACAACCTAGCACACTCTGGTTCACCTCCCTGACCACTCCATCCATATAGAGGTTGAACAGCCAGGGAGACATCACGCAGCCTTGTCTCAGCCACACTTTCACTGGGAACCAATCACTCACCTCGCTTCCCACTCTGACACATGCTTGGCTGCCAACATAGATCTCTGCACCACTTTCAACAAATGTCCGCCCACACCATACAAATGCAACACCCTCAACAGCGCTTCTCTGTCAATCCTGTTGTATGCCTTCTCCAGCTCCTTAAAGGCCCAGAACACATCCTTTCCTTTGGCGAGGTACTTCTCACAGGCCTGTCTCACTGCAATAATCTGATCGGCACACCCTCTACCACTCCTAAAGCCACACTGTTCCTCTGCAATTGCGCAGACTGTACAGTTTCTTACCAGCCACACATAATAGACTGATACCTCTCGAGTTGCAGCATTCATTTTTATCTCCTTTGCTCTTATACAGCGGAACAATGCAGGCACTGCGCCACTCAATTGGTACCACGCCTGCTACAAAACAAAAGTTCAGTAACTTCACCAACCATTGACCGCCACAAGTCTTTCTCTCACAACTGGCATCCGAGCACCACCAACCACAGCAACAATGTCAGCCTATCTGTCATCCTTAACATTCAACAACTCATGCAAATACTCGGCCCACCTCTTCCGTACATCACCACTTTCCAACAACAACTGGCCATTTTCATCTTTCACCACTTCTTCTTTTCCAGTCTTCCCTTTCTCATCTTCTTAAACTTTTTCTAGAACATCTTTTTGTTCTCCTGAAAATTTTGGCACAACCGTCCCACACATAAAAGATGATAAATGCAAGTTGTCAAATGTTAGGTCCAGCCCTAATGGATTTGCACAGCTTTTGTAGGAAATGTAGAGCCTAAAACTAGGAGAATGACTGTCAAGTTCAGAGCTAAATTTTGTGAACCAATAAATGAATTTTTAATAAGTTGCAGTTGCAGACACTTTAGTTTTAATTCATGGGTTCAATTCTATTGCTTTTGGCCAAGGAATATTTTTTTTAAATGAAGTTTGGGTATAAGGCATGAAGAGGCAGTCCTGAAAATAACCAAGTACAGTTCTCACTTCTAAAAAAGCACAAACACATGTATAAAAAGTCAAGTAGAGCTCATATTTGGTTTTCCTTTTTTCATTGTGCTATGAAACATCAAAATAGATGCAAAATTAATGAAACCTTAGCATTCCGAATGTAGGCTGTAGGTGCATCGGATGGAGAGACAATATGACTAGTGGTGTCAGACCTGAAAGGGCAGAGCTTAGAAATTCATAGTCTGGTAGTGATTCCTTACACGAGGTATCACATGATGTATTGACATCATAATTACTCAATATCTGTAGGGGGAGATTGTATTGTCAGAGCATTCAAGATGGACAGCCAGATACATTTTCAGAATCAGAGTCCAAATTTATTACATTGTATTCATCATTCTGCATGGCAGCTATTTTTCATCAAAATATTTTCTACTTTCTTCTTAGGTATTAGTTCATAGATGAACACGGGCATACTGTTTAGAAACAACTATAGACAGCTACCCGCTCCCAAACTTTTTTGCGTGCACTAGTTGATGAAGGCATATAGATCAGGTCCCTACCTATAGCGTCTAGCACGGAGAAACGTGGGCGTGGGCGCGGCGCATCGGGCGCATCACGCAGCAGCACCGGCGCTCCATGGAAGTGGAGGCCCTGCAGTCCCTTGTCAACAGCCTTTACGGAGAGGGGCTGCTGAACAGCCCTCAACTGGCCGGGTCCCAGCACTGCAATAAGCACCGGGTACTAGATAGCACCAGTCACTAGATGGGAGCAAGTGGCACCAGATAACACCCGTCACCAGATATAAGCACCAGGTAATAGAGAGCAAGCACCAGTCACAGGATGGGAACACCAGGCAGTATATAGAACTGATCACCATATGGGAGTACCAGGTAATAGATAGCACCAGCCCCTAGCTGAGAGCCCCAGGTGCTAGATAGGAGAACCCGGCGTTAGATAGTGCCTGCCACTACTACACAGCCACACCAGTCATTAGGAAGGATCACAAGAGATCAGTATTTTATTGATTGTTTTTACCACTTTGGATGCAACATCTGGAATTCAACACTAGTACAAGTAAATAATGGAATGTACATGCATGAAGAGGTGAAACCTTTGAGACAAGGAGAGTGCAGCAAAGCTTGGGTCAAATCACCAAATGGATGTCACGCAATTAAAATCTTGGGCATGTCATAAAAAGCTGGGGCCATGCAACATAAAGATGCTAAACCA
Source organism: Gammarus roeselii (assembly GCA_016164225.1). Taxonomy (NCBI): domain Eukaryota; kingdom Metazoa; phylum Arthropoda; class Malacostraca; order Amphipoda; family Gammaridae; genus Gammarus; species Gammarus roeselii. The sequence continues at coordinate 24,394 of SDVV010001706.1, forward strand.
ACAGACCAGAAAACATATATGTGACTAAACCTGGGATTCTGAGCATTTGACCTGCACCCATGCAGGGAGAGTTTCAAATGTTGCAGTCATGTGGCAAATCAAAATGCTTCAAGTCTTATTGGTACTTTGCACTACATTTAGGCTTGGGTAAATTTCACCTTGGCAGCATTGCGTGATAGATGCTGCTACTTATATAGTTTGGTGCACTCATGCAGAGCCTACTTCATTGATCAAAGGTCCTCCGTTGCATCATTTGGAGTGCCCACCGGCCCAGTGCAAAACCAGACATCCTCCATCAAAGCAAAACAGTTGCAACTCCCAGAATTAAACATCAACTATTACTTGAAACATATTATACTAAATTTGTTACAAGCATTTAAAAATGACTCACAAAGATTTCAGTTTGAATTCTGAAATGCAGCTGCCAAGCATTGGATCATTTCCTGAATCAAG
>SDVV010001707.1:0-24844 GCA_016164225.1 Gammarus roeselii
TCGGTGGTTTAGAGATCCCATCATATGTGTACCATGATGTACACTTCCTTGAATCAAGTGTTCATTAGCGTCGGTGGTTTAGAGATCCCATCATATGTGTACCATGATGTACACTTCCTTGAATCAAGTGTTCATTAGCGTCGGTGGTTTAGAGATCCCATCATATGTATACCATGATGTACACTTCCTTGAATCAAGTGTTCATTAGCGTCGGTGGTATGAGCAAATTTCACCGCTACGATGGTATCTGGAATGGGTATTTGAGTATTTAAAAGGATTTATACATCATATTCAGCCCTTTATTATTGAGATCTGAGCTTTTCATGTATGTATATGCATTAAGATTAGTTAATAGGCCTGTATAACTGTTCCCTTCACATTGAACGCCATTTAGGAATAATGGGCGACTCTTGTCAACAAGTGTAACATGTGCAGCGGTAGCTTATGCTGATCCATCTGCATTCCTTACACGGATTTTTACTTCTACAGTTATCGAGCTCAAGTCGACCATTTCGTTAACGGACACGGAAATATGAAATTCGACGAAGGAATGTGTAATTCTAGCATCATACAGACAGCTGTTTTTAAGTAGATTATTTCTTTAAAATTTCGATTCGATACTCGATTCAGTTAAATATTTCTTGTTGACGGAGGGGAACATATAAATCACGCCCATTTCGTAGTTTTCCGTAGTGGCTTCCAGCCCTGCCGTGTTGAGAGATTATCCGCCAAGCATGTTGTCTGTATAGATCCTCACCCGAAACTGACGTTAATGGTACTTGTACGGTAGTATTTATTAGTAAAACACAGGTGGATGACACGTTTTCTTCTTTTTGACGCACTTCTTTGATTTCAGTTTTTCGTAACTTTCCCCGTTTGCTTACCACCTAACAAGACTTTCTTTACAATATTTTTGAGTGTTGCAATCTTATGTTCCTGGTTTAATATCTTTTCGTTCCGAGTTGTCGTGTGCTAAGTTTTGAGCCATATCAGCTGCTGCAGGCAATACATATCTTAGTAGAAAGGTTAGTGTGCGTCCTACAAGACTGGCTATGGTTGAAAAGAATCCGCTTTCTCTCTGGTATGATATTGGGCTTGTGAACCAGTCAATATCATGTAAACTTCCACCGCAAATTTTGTCACATTACGCATATAAAACTTTGTATTGATTGTAGGACGGTTATGCATATACCACCCTCATGATTGCTAGTTACCAAATGATTACATTTATATCCACCGTTATATTTATATACAGTATCTTATTTGTTACTAGCGTCTTTTAAAAGGTAATACGCGCAGGATTTATCCACCATCCTTGAACGGGATGGAACCGCCATCACCGTCTCGTAAATCGATGGAAATGGAATCAATATAGCTACGTTGTAGTTTTTTAAGATTTGATATGTGCACGGGTGAACGAATAGGATTTATTAATAGGAATAGCGTCAAGAATATTGACTTGCTTGTCATCCACAAAACTTCGTGAAATTATATCGGAGTATATATTATTGAATCGTTCATTGTCGTTTATAAACGAAATTTTTTCGCTTACGGCGCCTTTACCGACATTATATTTGCCTCCCGTTCTACCCATTAAATCGGCCGATCTCCCTCTAACAAAGTACTAACTCACCGTAGCTTCAGTATATTCGAATTATGGCATATTTTGTGGAACAAAGGCGGTAAACTTTATGCGTTGTGCGGCACTGTCATATTCAAACAGTTTCCCTCCATCTCTAATGATACTTTCCTTAGCAGACTTTTTCTGGCATTAATTTCTAGCTTGGAGATGTGTTCCTTCAATGTATTGCCGGAGATATTTTCGCTAGAAATAACTAAAGCGCTTTCATCCCCGACTCGTTCATCTTTATCATTATAATATTCGATATAGAACCGAAAGTGTATTGTTCATCATATCCTTTAATCTTGAACCAGTCATTATTGATTATTTCTACAAGTTCTACGGTCCACTCTCCCTGTAGCTGTATTTCTGGATATCTATTGTTTATAAAGCTGGACGATGTATTATTTTGGTATAATTAACTGCTGCCCAGAATGAGACATAAAGGTAAAAGTCGTCGGGTTCTTGCATGATATTCCAGTACCGGGTCTTACGTCATACTGACAACAAAGCGGTTGCAGACATCAATATATACTCTGACTAGACGGGATAATGGAATAAGTGTGCAAGTTTAAATAAATTTATTACATATTTCTGTTACAAGGTTGCATCAACATAATATTTAAAACAGCATCTTAGGTACATTTACAGAATGAATCCTGAACTCGTGAACGTGCTTTTTTATCAAATGTACTCGCCAAATACGGCCTCGCCGGGCTTGAGATTTTTCCAGGTTAAATCAATGTTAACATTAACATCGTCATCCTCACCGAGACATAGCTTCTTTTTTAGATTTAACAGGTTTCGCCTCAGTTGTATGTTTGTGGATGTCTGAGTGGCAATAGGCAAGATTGGTGCACGCGTCGTCATAGTATCGTTTAATTTCAAATTTACTGAGGCAATTTTTCACTGTGCTAACAGTTTGAAGCCGGCATGCTTGCGCCCAAATATTATGTATTGTTTGAAAGTTTGTGTTACATTTCTGGTAATGAATGTCTCTGTACTGTTCATGTCTGATGGCTGTTTGTGTCTGGAAATTGATACCTTTTGCAGCTGATTTTGTCGCATCCGACTCTAAAAGCAAACTGTGGCATTCCGGTTGGAGACGGATGATTTCTGCTGGATAGTCGTTGGCCATTTCGCTTTTCAGTTGTGCAAGTCGACCTTTCTTTGTCTAATCATACAAGGGATGATCTTTGGAATAGTTTGAAAATCTATGTGTTCGGCCAGGGGTGCATTTCAATATCACTCACACCTTTGAACTGGAGGAGCAGCGAATTGGTGTCAGAATAGATGAGTGAGACGTTATCGCCGTAGTGTGGTTTTGAGTGTTATATAAGAAGCAGTGGACTTTGGCTTTGGCTTTTTCAAGCACGTAGAATCCAACTTGCCGTGGGTGAACCATTCTGACGTTTTTCTGCTTCAGGATGACTGTTTCGGGGCCAATGGGGTAGCAATTTTTTAGGAGTGGATTGGCTGCTTGTTTTCTGAATTCGTTGGTTGTATACACAACATTTTCCTCTAGAATTCTCTTCATTGTATTAAACAATAACTTACCAATGATTGAATTACTCAATTATTATATAGTGACTTGTTGAATGAAATAGTCGATTCCTGACGATTTTTGATATTAATTATATAAAATTCTTGAAGACGGATTCCTGTTTATTTAGAAAATTTTATGAATCTCGGGGACTTCCAGTCCTCGCCTGAGGAATACTTGCAATAAATCTAGTGTCACGAGGTAGTTTGTCTGCGGCAAATGACTAGCAATCCGTTTATGTTCTACCCGTTTCCTGTTTTTGAGGTGGCCTGAGCCTTCCAAGAGATTTTTCGTGAAGGGTGACACGTCATCTAAGCTGACATCTTCATGGTGTAGCAGCAGAGGCAGTTCATCTGTTTTCCGAGCAGCCTCGGTGCTGACTTGGGCATCAATACAGACGACGCAGGTGTGTCTCCTCAACAGTCTGTGTTTTCCAAGTCAAATGCCTCAATTTCTTCTGGTGTGAGCTCGTGAATTTTGCCCGCTATAGGGGGATCTCATATAATCCATCCTTCAAGGGAATTAAAGTCCCACATTGCTGCTGATGACAGTGGTTGTTTGGGATCAAAGTATATACAGCGGGAATTGTTTAGTTTGGCTAGACCTTTCGTCAGTGTGACAAAACCGCCTCCTGTATTCATGACAATCAGGTTGAGAAAATCAATATCTTTGACCACTCCAGCTTCCTCTTGCCTTAATAGAGGGTAGTTTGCATTACAAAGCCGGGGACGCTCACAAAATGGGCGGGATACAGGGCGTAGTCCCGTGTCATGGTAGCTCTGAACTTTTGGAAGACTTCAGCCAGTAGTAGCGTATCAATGAAAAGGTAGATGATCATGTAATCGCGCAATGTCTTGCAGTTGGCTGCTTGCCACATTTCGATCACTTCAGCGTAATCCGAGCCCGATATTCCTTTGCTTCGAAGTTGACTATAAAAACCTTGTTGCAATGGTATCTCTTTTTGATCCAGCATAGAATCAGACGTTATGACTTCGTAGCAGAAATGACCTTTACGATTAGCGAGCTCTAAAACGCGGTCACTGTACCAAAGGCTCAAGAGGTTAGATTTCAGGAGCGACATGCCATGACCACTGTCTCTGAGATTTGTGGCAAGCCTGTCTAAACTTGAGTTGAGAAAGGAGAAGGAATTGATAAACTTGACACCGTACTTGCATGTGTCATCGTTCAAAGATACAGAGATGCTGAACATCTTATCAGATTGCTTTGGTAGCTTGCGAATGTTGAAGAAATTACGGCCATCCAGACCGCATAAGATGAAGCGCATTTTGAATGCAGAAGGGTTGCGAGCTATACAAGGCATGAACCTAAGCTTCTCGGTGATTTTGAAGTTGAATATTTAAAAATTCGATTAAATGTAGTTTCCAGATATCACTTCCCATGGGGCGACATGACCCAGCTCGATGAAGTGGTTATGATGCCTGATTTTTTTTCCATCAAGTCCGCATTTATCATCGCAACACTTACAAACACATTGCCTGCAGTAGTTTTTAAAGTCTAACTTTGTCAGGACGGGAATGAATATATGAATATATTCTAACAATAATTTTTTAACAAGATCTGTCACCATTTCTTCAATCGGAACTGAAGTCGAGTCCACCACTTTGTGCCCCACAATTTTTTCGTCGTTATCCACTAAAACATTCCTGTAGAAGCATAACTTGTTTAGATTCCCTACAGGTCCTCCGTATTTTACTGGTTCCGGAATAGATTCACAATCATTACAAGCAACAACGGGTGGTTTTATTGTTGCATGCAGGGCCGTGAATTGAAACATTTCACCTTCTTTAGGCATTCTGATGTTTTGCAGGCCAGCACGTGATGAACACAACTTCACATAACCTGTCGTGTATAGGCCTGCGTTCGTTAGCATGGTAAAATATAAGCTCACGTGATGGACTAGATGCATCCAAAGCAGGAGCACCACTTGGCTGATGCAACGGCGCAGGCGGCGATTCTGTCAAAACGACAGAAGGCTGAGCGGCGACAGGTTCCAGAACGGGAGCAGCATCGAGTTGCGTTATTGTAGCCACTGCACTTGCGGCAGGTGCGGCTGTAGACGGTAGGCTTGCGGCAGGTGGGGTTGTAGGAGGTAGGGTTGAGGCAGGCGGGGTTGAAAGCGGTAGGATTGCGGCAGGCGAAGTTAAAGGCGTTAGGGTTAGGGCAGGCAAGGTTGTGGCTATCGGTGTTGTAGCTATCGGGGGTGTAGCTATCGGGGTTGTAACCATTGGGGTTGTAGCTATTAACCCAGATGTTACGCCTGTAGGCACTGGGCCTGTAACCATTAAACCAGATGGTGGGCAGGTGGACGCGTTATTTTGCTGCCTATCTTGGTTGCACGCAGTCCTAGCTCACCGCTGATCTCTAAGCTCCAACAATGGCGTCAAATGTTCGTCTTGATTCCTTCAACAAGAAGAAGAAGAGTAACATATTAGGGAACTTCAAACCCCGTTGTTGAAAGATATCACTTTGATAAAGTTGAAAATATCCATGTTAAAAGTAGAAACTCGTACCTCAAAACAGAAAATTGAGTAAGGTCCGCCACGAGCAAGATCAACACTGCAATTCTTGATAGAGCTGCAGCATTTACCATTTTATACAGCATGAGAGCAACAATGTCAAACGTATGTACCTCTTTATCCTATACGTGATGTAACTTATTCAGTGCCTATGCTGCCACCCTTTGCCTATGGTGAAAGGTAGGTCAGGGGTGGAGGGGGTCATATAAAAACTGCCAGCGGCAAGGTGTTGGACACACGGCTGCCACTTCTCGCATCACCTGGACCTCTCTCCTCCTCCTCCACCTCGACCACTGTTATTTGATCTCTCTGGATCATCTCTGCATCATCTCCATTGCATCTTCAAACCTCTTACAAATCCAGGATCATCTCTCTACCTGCAATGCTCATACAAATTTCCATTATTCAACGTGGAGATTTATCAAATGGAGAATGTCATCGTTTCGTAGAACAGATCGCCTAAAAGATTCTAATTTGTTGAAGTGACTGCTTGTGTGTCAGCCACTCTTGCAACTTTTAAAGTGATGCTCAAAATCTTGAAAATGCACGAACCAGTGTATGTCCTAATAAGGTATGATTCGTCCAGCGTCGATCTCCTGTGCAACGCTGAAGGCGCATCATTGATGTTTCTTAACCAGAAATCAAAATCCCACAGAAGCCGTATCCTTCTTCGCCCTGACTTTATCGCAAGCTTCGTCATCATTCATGAGGTCACGATGTTTGGTATGATTCAAAATCCCAGCTATTCTACAGCTCAGCCAAAATCCCGAGGATTTAAACGTAGCTTGGAAAAAGAAACCAAGCCCAAGCCGAGATATGAAATGGTGTATTGAGCAAATAAATCCTTTTGTACCGGAGGCCAAGAACATGACAGATAGCCCCTAACGGGATATCTACCAGATCGATCCTTTTACGCCGCCTCACAATACACCTTTGGAAGCTTCATGCCTGGGGAAGATGTAGCGGAAGGTCCTCTACAACGGGTTTATGGCGCATACTATCATTTTAAAAACTGTTCATACTCCAGGCGAATTGTATCCATTTGTTAAATAAAGCAAATAAATCAATTATTTTGTTTATATGAATCTTTGAAACGCAACATGTCCACGCATTGTAAATGCACCTGCTGATGGAAACGACGCTTGACCGTTCGATGACAAAGGTTTCTGCGCTTTACCGTTCCATGACTGAGGCTGATGCGCTTGTCCGTTCCATGACTGAGCCTCCTGCCAATGCTGCAGTCTACAACCTTGTGGGTTCTGATATTGTTGTGGATACGAATAGTGTGTTTATGAAGGTTGTGGACATATCCAAGCTTGTGTTTGCCACTGCTGTGGATACATGCAAGCCTGTGTGTGGTACGGTTGCTGGCAATGATGAAGGTTGAGAGTAGCGTTGGGTGTGCTGACCCTGATAGTGATGTGGGTAATAATGGGGGCAATGATGCTACTGTTGTGCTGCTATGTTGTATGGATTATACATATTGTATTCATTCCAAGGTATCGGATATTGGTTATGCGTAATAGGTAATGGAATGTAATGCGTTGACTTTGGCCTTTCCCTGACTGCACATGGAAAATGAAAAACAAATTTTGAAATACGCAATTTGATTTTTAATAATACACAAAAAACATATACAGATAAATACAATGATTCACTAAGAAGAGCAAGAAGTTGACCTCCAAACTAAAGGACATCAGCTGTTTAAATAGCATTTGAACGAGTAAAGATGAGATAGTCGGATCTAATCTGTAAGTCAATCTCATCATCTAACATGGGTTGGGTGTCGTCGAGGAATGGATTAATGAGTGGGTGATTTTCAGGTCGAAATATAACACGTGCGGGAAATCTTCTGGGGTGTTTCCTAATAATACAGTATCATAAAAGAAAGACTCGAGCACATCGCCCATTATGACACTGTTTTTGAAAATGTTGCCTACTTCCCGTTCGGTTTCGGTTAGGCCATCCTCTAACAGGACATGTTTGCATAAGAAGACGACTGAATTTTCCATTATTTGATCGTTCATCCAGTCGTCAACTAACTGATTGCGCAACAATGCGTTTTCATCAACTGTACACTCACCTTCCATATGAAAAGATTCTTTGTATAAATATCTATATTTAAATAAATTGCCGTCACGAGCAAATGGGACCCAACCATTATCTCTGCATGTAAGCAAGTATTGGGCAGGTGTGGCTGTGTCAGGAATTTCTTCCTCAATGAGGATCTGTCCATGCATCCATCACCCGGATATTGGCCCATTGTGGGTGTGGTGGGGATTTAGCATATCATTTTATTTATACCCGACCGTTTTGAAACAATTTCATTATATTTATTTTAAATCTTGAACTTTACCATTTTCTGAGACTGGATCATAATATGAACAACAGAATCCACACTGTACCTAATAATCGTTTAATTACATTATTCTAGGACATTCATCTTTTTATATGATTAAGTGGGCGCGGCTATCTTGGAGTGGAAAACATTCCTTGTCACAGCTGCTATGTCATCAGAGTCTCTTTGTTTCTATAACTAACTACCTTAATTCCCTATCCTCATAGTAGGTTAGTCTAAAACTACCTTTACATCTTCCTAACATGATTCTAGTCACAAAGAAAAATGTCCTCTCAAAGCACAAGTCAAATTCACAAGAGCCTTCCTCGGATTACGGGAGCCCATTTGACGTCAAAACGCCATTTAGCGGCCGCTAGGTGCAGGCATACTCGCTTACATTGCTCTGACCACGGCCTACCGCTTCCACTCGAAAGATTATGTTTAGCTACTGTTCTATAATAATCCTTAATATCTCATACGTAGAGATTTACCTTCAACGTTACTTATTTGCATTATTTCATTCTCATTGACATGTATTACTTCATTCGTATTTATTTACACGTCTAGTATGATTTGAGAGGAAGGAATAGGAAACAGCGGCTGAAACAGACCGGAGATGGAGGGAGTGGGGCTTTCTACCCTCCCCAGACCTCCTTCACAAATCGCGTACTCATAGGTTTGCAATGGAATATCTTTCCGGCAAGTAGAGCAGGCAGTTATGGTTTCTACACACTCATACCCAAGAAGCAGGTGTATTGGCACTTATTATAACTGAGAGATGATTCGCCGACGAGCGGTCAATGCTGCTTTCCGAGTTGGTCGAGCAGCGTTTGGCTCGTTTGAACCTGTGGGATTGGGAGTATCCCTGGTGCCATCGATGGTGGAATGCGCTTCGTTTCCACGCTCGGTGATTAGTTGGTGTGGCGAGATCGAGTCTTGACTCTGCGGCTCTGGTAGATTTTCCATGGGTTCCACTGTTTGCACCTCTAATGGGTTCAGCAGAGTGACCGGTCAACTGACGGTGCCTCCACGCGTTCTGAGTTTCACGCTTCTGACATGATCGTCTCTACCTTCGTCGATCCTTCCCAGACTCCATAACAGTCTGGGATACTCGTCGTGGATCTGAACTATGACACCCTCCTTCGGGGCAACGATTCCCCTGGTATCCACGGCATGATGCCACAGAATGGCTAGGTATTTTTTTCTGAATCTTATCTGGAAACGATGCAGAATCTTCAGTACATTCCTTTGACGTCGTGTTAAAGCTCTACTGTAAACATGAAGGGATTTTGCACTTCCTCCGGGTCCAGTTTTGCCACTGGAGCGCTGTCCAGACGATGTCCGGGCATCAGCTGGGATGGCGTGAGCGGTTGATAATTATCAACTGAGTCTGAGATAGAAGTTGGCGGACGATCATTGAGGTCCGCTTCTATCTCGCAGAATACGGTGTGCAGCTCATCATCCATCACCACGGCTCTGTGCAACGTGTTCTGTAGACAAAGCTTGACCATCTTCACGATCCTCTCGTAGAAGCCTCCGAACCAAGGGGCCCTGCTAGGGTTGAAATGTCACTTGCGTTTGTTTTGATTCAGAGTGCTCCGAACCATGTGATGTTCCTTCAAATACTGGAGTATCTTAGTGGAGCTCACAAAGTTCGATCCATTGTCACTAAGTAACATTTGTGAATAGGAACGACGAGCAGAAAACAGTTGAAAAGTTCTCAAGAAGCCTTCTGCAGACATACCCTTAGCAGCCTCCAAGTGTACTGCCCAGATGGATGCACACGTGTACAGTGCAATGTACCGTTTTTCGATTCATGCTCCCTTTTTTACATAAAATGGACCGGCATAATCCACACTTGTTACAGCGAATGGGCGAGATTGATTTACCCTGTACCTGGAAGGGGAACGGTTGGTGGTCCACGGTAATGTGTCCCACGTTCTCTCATGCACTGCGAGCAATTCCTTATTGCTTCCTTGGTTTTCTGCCTAACCTTAGGGATCCACCATCGTTGACGCAGGCTGGTAACAACGTGGCTTATTCCCATGTGGTACTTGACATTGTGCTCTTCTTCAATTATCATTTTTGTGATTCTATGTTTGGTAAGTAGCAGGATTGGATACTTCACAAAGTCCTCAACCTCGGCCTCTGTGATCCTGCTCACCACCACTAGCTTGTCAGCTTTGATACTTGAATTTAACTGCTTCATTAATGGAATGATACCCTTGGGACTTGGTTTGCAAACGAATTGCAAACTCCTTCTTTTGGAGTTCTTTTACTACCCAATCTTCGGCGTATTCCATCTCATTGAGTGTCAATTTTTGTGTATTAACTTGTTTCTTTGACCGTTTATTGTTCTTGCCTTAGTTTATCACGTTCAACTTCAGACCCTCAATGTACCTCTTTATTCACCTAAAGATGGTTATTAATATTTGAACGTGATACATTTGTTGGCTACTGATAGTAGGAAACACTGGGGGTGGAAGCTTTTCTGCACTATTTAATGTCACACTTTGCACCTGCGCAGGAAAGTTTTCCCTCTCCTGGAGTTCCGTTATATTCTTTGCCCCATGCCACAACATGTGGCTAAACATGAGCTTCCTCGTGTTGATTCTTCTAATGCCAATTAGCGTTGGGAAGAATTTTTTTGATGTCTGTCTTCCTGTTCTACATGTAAGCTTCTAATGAGCCTGTTGAGTGTATTTAGCCCAGTGCCACTTGACTGTCTGACCACATGTGTATGGCCTCAACATTTAATTCCTTTTCATAGACTTCACACACATATTTAGTGAGCCTTTTCAAGTAGAGCTGCTGTCAGCTCCACTCTGGGAACTGAAATTGTCTTCTCGGGTGCAATCCGTCCTTTTACCATCAATAGTGTGACATACCTTCACTGACTCTATACACAGCTGCTCCATATGCTACTGTGGAAGCGTCTACAAAAGGTGTAGGGTCATTGATTTTCCTATCTCAGAGTTGCATTTGAAAGTATGTCACCCATCTTGGTGAACTCTCCCTTCAATTTTTCCCATTTGATTGCAATGGCTTCGAGGAGATCCTCATCCCAATATACCTTTGACTGCCATATTTCCTTCATTAGGAACTTGGCCTTGATGGTGATGGGAGTCATTAATCCAAGAGGATCAAATTATGCAGCTAATCCTCGGAGAAGGATTTTTTTGTTGGCTTACCTGATTCTAACTCTTTAGGAGCCATCATCAAAGTGTCCTGCACAGTGTCCCATCTGAGTCCTAAAACTGGAACAATAGGTCTGTCATCTGATTCACCTTCTTTCTCTGTCAGTTCCTTGAGTTCTGTGTCATTGGTAGCCCATTCACGGAGGTTGAGTCCAGCGTCACCCAGATTTTTTTTGCACGAACTGTAGAATTCTTGTAGTTTTGCCTTTGTTGATGCAGTTACTAATAAATTGTCGACATAGATATTCATTTTGATCTTGTCTGTTATGTCCTTTTGCCCACCATACTTTTCTAAGTGGTGGTCGATTGTTCAATTCAATATGAATTGTGAGCAGGGGGCTCCAAAAAGGATGACTTTGAAACGATAGGTGTCTATGGGGCTGTCAGGATCCATGGGATCTCAGGGCCATACAAATCTCGTGAAATTTCTGTCCTGTTCATCCAAACCTACCATCAAAAATGCCTTTGCAATGTCAGAACAGGCAACTAGTGACCCCAATCTGAAACGCATCAACATCTGAGGTAACTTTGGGACCATGGATGGTTCTGGGTACAAACAATCATTTAAATTTATTGCATCATTATGAGGTTTTGATGAACAATCAAAAAACTACCCGCAACGGTGTTGTTGGAGATTCCTTTCTCACAGCGTGGTGAGGTAGGTAGTGGCATGCATCTGGTGGCTTCATGTCACTTATCTTTTCAATTAATCTTCTTTGTTGTTGCTCTTGCATAACACTGTCATAGTGCTTCAACAGTTCAGATTCTTTCCGCAGACGCTTTAGATTACTCACCAGCCTACCTTGGGCCAACCGATAATTGATTGGCAGTGTGGAATGAGCCGCCTTCCATGGCAATCTGGCCACATACTTGCCCTCTGAAAATCGGATGCTGTTGTTGATTTGCTCTTACGCTGCTTTATCATCCGGGTGCGCTTCTTCCTGTGATATCCCTATTGTGTCCAAACGCCACTTTAGGTCAACATCCTTTTCTACTTCTTTGTCGGACACTGCTACCATAAGTGCAGCTATCACATTGATTTGAGCGTTGTCATAAAATGCCTTTATGGGACCTGACAGTAGGTCTCATAACTTTGAAGACATTATTGTTATTTCTTCATCCTGTTTTCCAGGAAAAACATAAGCATAGTAATGATCTGTTCCAATGAGCATATCAACTGGGTAGTGGACTGTATTTTCAAACTTGAATACCAAGTGGCGTCCCTTGGCTTTAAGACGAGTGGCTAGTTCACTGACTCCACTCATGTTAAGCCGTTCAGTCAAAGTGCCGACAACAATCGTTTCCAGGGAGATATTCTCATGTGTCGACACTTCTATGGTGACATTCTTATATTACACTGTTCTTCAATTCCTTTGCTGTTGAAACCGTCAATTGTCAGGGTGGTGTGTCGACATGTAGTGTCATCATTGCTCAAAATTCTCCTTTTGAAGAAGGACCTCTGAGCCCCTTGGTCGAACAAGGCTCTTACGAGTTTTATCCCATTCTTTGTTTTCGAACTAACCAAAGCTGTGGGTAGGGCGGTTGCCTTACCACACCCAGCTGCTAGTGCATTCACTGTAGCTACACTAACGAGAGTGTTGCCCACAGAGCTGGTAGCTGCTGCAGCCGTAGACTTTGCATTGCTTGATGCTGGCTTGTCTTCATTTCGTCGACCTTTGCTTCTTTGGAAGCAGAGTGCACCGTGATGTCCGATGATCTTGCAGTTCTTACAGAATGGTGCCTTCTCAGTGCACTCAGCAGAACGGTGACCCGACTTCAGACTTTTGAAGCACAATCTCAACTCTGATACCCGAGTTTTTTCTCTTCATTTGTTTCATACCTTGTACAGCAATAGAGAGGATGATCTTCAGCACATAATGTGCATCCAGATGTTCCTACTCGGAAGGATAAAACAGTTGACTGGGGTCCTCGGTTGTTTCCATCAGGTGATCTTGAATGCTGTCCATTGGAATTGCTTCTTGAGCCTCCTTGATAGTTTGGCTTCTGACCTCAGTTTACCTGTGGCTCGAAGTCAGTCTCACAGTTCTCAAGTCTAGTGATCTCAGACATGAGTGCGTCTCGGAAATCAGCCAAGCTCCATACAGCATTTGGGTCTCTACCCCTATTGCAAGCTTCTTTGATCCTTGATGAAAGTTTGCGCCAGATCCGGTGTGCTGTTATTGAGGAAAAGGGCCTGCAGTCATTTAAATCTACTCCTGCTGTCTTCAGATGGCAAAGGCTTACTTTCACCTTGTGCCAGTACTCTTGCAGAGAAAAAAATTAATCAGTAGGAGCTGGAAGATCATCAAGTGCATCCAGATGTGCTTTCCTTACGCTATCCTCATTCCCATACAGCTTCTTCAGCACTGCAACTGCTAGTGGGTAGAACTCATTTGTTGGAGCAAACCCAGCCAGTGTATTTTTTTTGCAGCGCCTTCCAGTGCTTTGCAGGTATTGAAACTTTTCAGAAGGTTCCAGTTCATAATTTTCATGGACGGTTCTGAAATTTTGCCGGAATGAGGCAAACATGAGCATGTTTCCTGAGAAATCTAGCATCTCTAGAGTAGGTAGCTTGAATCTCACACTTCTGAAGGAAGAATTGCTTCACTACTTGGTGCTGGCTGTGCTTCAATTCTTAACCTTCTGACCTTTGCTAGGGTGATGTTCAAGGGTTCCAATGGCTCATAATTTTCGTCCTCGAGTTGAAATTTTTCTTATTGAGAAATTTCATTATCCTCATTAATAACTTCAAGCATCTGCTTATGCAGTGCATGCGCGTCGTCTAAACAAGTTCCCGCAGTGGTCAGGTAACAATTCAATTTGTCTTGATTTCCTGCCTCAATGAACGGAACATGTTCACCGCACATTTCAATTTTATTTTTAATATTTGTGACTTTGCCTCGCAAGCGGGTACGCAAAGTCACAAGTCACTGAATTTCTGTATTTCTATTCATTTTGAAGTTCAGCTTTCACAACACTCAATAAAATTTCACTGGGGAAATAATCTTAATTCTTCTTTGTTGAGACTTTTCTCAACCCATTTGCATTAACTTCAAATGGTTATTTAGCTTTTCGTAGAAGAGATAATATTTAATTATCCGTGACATTATACCTGGTAACTAATTTTCAAAGTTAAAAACCCTCAGAAAAAACTAACATGAATAGACTGGCAACAATAACGCCCGTTATTTGTCAATCACTCCTGCCGCAGTTCATGAGAATTGTTCAATTGAAAACTATCACCTTCCTTCAGTCATGAATCAATGCAATCTAACTCAAGGACTACTTTGTCCTCTTCCTCTATCATGAAACAATGTAATTTAACTCAAGGACTACTTCGACCTTTCCTGTTAACTTACTATGTCATTCCTTTGCTACAATGGTACTCACAAAATGGAAAATTTGAGGACCACTTTAGTCCTAAATAACTTGCATCTTCACAAATTGTAACCCTACAAGTTTCACAAAAATTATATTTGAGGACCACTTTTGTCCTAAAATAAAAATTTGTTTCACAATTACCTTATGGCTCAACCTTGCTTTATTCAATACAATTTCGCATGCCAAGACGCTTCACAACTTCTTAGCCTCACCCACAATTAATTTCTTTCAATTCAAATTGGGTGATCAATGGCTTTGTTTCATCATCCTTGAAAGCACAAAAAATATTTTGAGGGCACACTTATGCCCTATTTAAATAAGTTCGCGTCACAGGGATGATATTTAAGTTCTTCCTGGCTTCATCCAACTTGAATTTGGTCTTTTAATTCAAATCGGATGGTCAATGGCCGTCTTCTTGCAATAACTGAACTACAATTGTCTGGAGGAGCCAACTTTGTCCTATTTAAACAACTTGCAATCCAGAGTTGCGTTTTCTGTCAAACATTCTATCCTTGTTCGAAAGACCTTCATTATATTTATTTCAAATCTTGAGCTTTACCATCTTCTGAGACTGGATCATAATAAGAACAACAGAATCCGCACTGTATCCATTAATCGTTTAATTGCATTATTCTAGGACATTTATATTATTTTATCGTTAAGTGGGCGCGGCCATCTTGGAGTGGAAAACATTCCTTGTCGCAGTAGCTAGGTCATCAGAGTCTCTATGTTTCTATAACTAACTACCTTAATTCCTTATCCTCATAATAGGTTAGTCTACAACAATCTCTACGTCTTCCTAACATGATGTATAGTCATAGACATACAGCCGTTTCCCCCTTATCAGGAGGGTGGCTAAGTTAGGCTGACACAGAGGAGGGAGGTGCCCAATCTCCCCGCCACAAGACCGCCGTGTCTTTGCCGAGGCTCGAACTCGCGACATGGAGCACCAGAGGCTGGCACTGCAGACGGATACGCTAACCACTCGGCCACGGCGCTCAAGTCAATCTCACAAGAGCCTCCCTCGGATTAGGGGAGCCCACTTGACGACAACACGCCATCTAGCGGCCGCTAAGTGCAGGCATACTCGCTGACATTGCTCCGACCACGGTTTAACGCTTTCACTCGAAAGATTTTATTTAGCTACTGTACTATAATAATCCTTATTATCTCATACGTAGAGATTTACCTTCAACGTTACTTATTTGCAATACTTCATTCTCATTGACATGTATTACTTCATTCATATTTATTAATACGTCTATGATGATTCGAGAGGAAGGAATCGGACACAGCAGCTGAAACAGACCGGAGATGGAGGGAGGGAGGGTTTCTACCCTCCCCATCTCAGGACTGCTCAACTGATGACGACCAGACCTCCTTTACGAATCGGGTACACATAGGTTTGCAATGGAACTTCCCGGCAAGTAAAGCAGGCAGTTATGTTTTCCACAGTGGGCAATCGACCACACAATTTCCTGCAGCCCTGATAAAATGAAAAATCTTAGGAAGGCGCTGTTATATAATATTTCTACATCGTCCATTACTCTAATTTGCGATGAGAGGGGCCCACACCTTTTCTTGGGTGAGGGTCCATCGGGATGCCGCGCACTTGACACTTGGTCATGCGATGTGGATGGTGCTGCGTGTTGATACGCACTCGAGGTGGCCTCAGAAGCTGGGTCCCTGACCATAGCGGCAGTTGCCGCATCATAGGGCTGTTGTGGTATTACGCTATAAGAAGCCATGCCCATAGCGGCAGTGAGTTCAGGTAGATGTTCCGTTACAGTGGTATGCGTCACTATAATTGAACCGCTACACCTGCATGGTTGATGTGGGGAGAGGCTCGCAGTACTGACACGTTGCGCCATGGTAGTACTGCCCGCTTGTAAGGCAGGGGCGGGGTCAACGCAGGTACCTGCAGCAGCGGTTGGAGGCAACGACACCAGCACTGCCGTGCTCGGGCTAGGATGGCCTGGAGTAGAGCCGCCTTGATCTGTTGAGAGACGATCACAGTTAGAAGATTGCAAATAATAGCAGGTGGACTGTAACCTAAACTGTTGTAATTAAATTCAAATCAAGGATTATGAAATAATACATACCGTTTACATCGCAGTGAGCTGCTTGACTGTTTGCCTCTGGTTGATTGAGCTCGTCCAAGACTGCCATCGACGCGGTGTCTTCGACTAGTTGTCGGGTAGATATGGAATTCCACGATGGTTCGGCAACTAGGGAGTCCTCTAATATGGCGAGGAACCCGCTTAGACCGGACATGTCGCCCAGGCCTGCAGCGTCCTCTAGACAATCTCCATCATCCGTGCCATGGTCAGCTCCAGCGTGATCTCTTGAATTGGATGAGTTCTTTCTTTGCAAATAACAGCAGGTACACTGAAGCCCATAATATTATACTTGAATTGAAATCATAAACAATGTTATAATACGCACCGTTTACATCTGCGTTCAAGCTCGGTCGCTGATGACGTTGAGCGCTTCCTCCATGGGGATGTCGATTAAAGCTGCCTGCTGCCCGACGATTGCCGCGGAGATATCATCGAGCAATTGTTGATCCCAAGCCCCAAGGTCGAAGTCAGATATCGAGAGATCGGCGATATTTCGAAAAGAGAACATTCTGCAAAGAAGAAAAAGTATATAAATATATATTAATTACTTAAATCGTTCGATATCTGTGGAGGATAAATATGGAGAAAGTATGTAAATAAAAGGTTCATGGGGTTACGACTTAGACGTTCGACATCTGTGGGGAGGACGGAGAAAATAAATTATGAGGAAATTAATATCTTTCACAAGCCTACTCGGCTGCTTGTGAGTGAATACTCAGGATCAGGAAAGAGTGTTTTGGTAGCTAAGTTGATTTTAAAATATTTAAATGAATTTTACCAAATAATCGTTTCAGGTGCTGAATATTTTCATGTGCAGCAACATGCAAAAATTTTGATTCATGAGGGCCAAGTGGCTTTTAATCCATTATCACGACAAGCAAAAAATAATTTAGTCGTCGTGTACGACGATATGATGATGGGCATGGAAAGTTTGAAAGTAATATCGAACATTTTTTGCAGAGGTCGTCACTCAAATATGAACGCTATTTATCTAAATCAATCCCTTTTCCAAGCTTACCCGTTTCATAGGACGCTTTCGTTTAATTCGACTCATTGTCTAATTCTACGGTTACGCGATTTGAATCAACCACATTACTTCAGCAAGACCTTCTTTGTACGTGATAAGATCGAATCTTTGAATGATACATACAAAAATAACGTAAAAAATTCAAATACGGACACATCATGGTCGACTTTACGCAGACAAGCGATTCAAAATTACTAGTCAGGACCAATATTGCAGGGCCAAACATTGAACAGGCCTTAATGCAATAGAGGGTCTTGACTATTGATTTTAATATTAGTATTGGATTAGATTAACAATGGAGAGTGTGGACTCCAACCCCGAAGATGTCAGATCATTTTCGAGCGCAAAAGCCTTGCATGATACCTATATTAAAATTGAACCGTCAACTAGACTTCATGATGTTGAAACATTTCTACGCGGGTCAGAGACCTATACAAGATTTAAACAGGCTCCATTAAAGTTTGGTCGACGTATGTTCGTGGTAGCAAAACTTGGATCTGTTCTATGTGCAGATATTGCTGCATAATTTTTGATATAAGCAATATCTGCGCCTTCCTAAGATTTCTCATTTATCAGGACTGCAGGAAATTGTGTGGTCGATTGCCCACTGTGGAAAACATAACTGCCTGCTCTACTTGCCGGGAAGACATTTCATTGCAAACCTATGTGTACCCGATCCGTCAAGGAGGTTTGGTCGTCATCAGTTGGGCAGTCCTGAGATGGGGAGGGTAGAAACCCTCCCTCCCTCCATCTCCGGTCTGTTTCAGCTGCTGTGTCCGATTCCTTCCTCTCGAATCATCATAGACGTATTAATAAATATGAATGAAGTAATACATGTCAGTGAGAATGAAGTATTGCAAATATGTAACGTTGAAGGTAAATCTCTACGTATGGGATAATAAGGATTATTATAGTACAGTAGCTAAATAAAATCTTTCGAGTGGAAGCGTTAAACCGTGGTCGGAGCAATGTCAGCGAGTATGCCTGCACCTAGCGGCCGCTAGATGGCGTGTTGTCGTCAAGTGGGCTCCCCTAATCCGAGGGAGGCTCTTGTGAGATTGACTTGGGCTTCGAGAGGACGTTTCTGTCTTGCTCCGTCCAGTGAATAATGTTTCTCAAATTAAGGATAAGTTCATATCTTTAAATACAATTTTTGAACTAGTATCGTGTTAGGAAGACGTAGAGATAGTTGTAGACTAACCTACTATGAGGATAGGGAATTGAGGTAGCTAGTTATAGAAACATAGAGACTCTGATGACTTAGCAACTGCGACAAGGAATGTTTTCCACTCCAAGATGGCCGCGCCCACTTAACGATAAAATAATATAAATGTCTTTGAATAATGCAATTAAACGATTAATAGATACAGTGTGGATTCTGTTGTTCTTATTATGATCCAGTCTCAGAAGATGGTAAAGTTCAAGATTAAAAATAAATATAATGAAGTTGTTTAAAAACGGTCGGGTAATAATAAAATGATAAGGTAAATTCCCACCAAATGGTCTTTATAACAAGGATATAATGTTTGACAGAAAAAGCAACTCTGGATTGCAAGTTGTTTAAATAGGACAAGTTGGCTCCTCAAGACAATTGTAGTTCAGTTATTGCAAGAAGATGGCAATTGACCATCTGATTTGAATTAAAAGATCAAATTCAAGTTAGATGAAGCCAGGAAGAACTAAAATATCATCCTTGTGACGCAAAATTATTTAAATAGGGCATAAGTGTGCCCTCAAAATATTTTTTGTGTTTTCCAGGATGATAAAACAAAGCCATTGATCACCCAATTTGAATTGAAAGAAATTCATTGTGGGTGAGGCTAAGAAGTTGTGAAGCGTTCTTGGCATGCGAAATTGTCTTGAATAAAGCAAGGTTGAGCCATGAAGTAATTGTGAAACGAATTATTATTTTAGGACTAAAGTGGTCTTCAAATATAATTTTTGTGAAATTTGTATGGGTACAATTTGTGAAGATGCAGGTTATTTAGGACTAGAGTGGTCCTCAAATTTTCAATTTTGTGAGTACCATTGTAGCAAAGGAATGACATAGTAAGTTAACAGGAAAGGTCGAAGTAGTCCTTGAGTTAAATTGCATTGTTTCATGATAGAGAAGGAGTGACTTTGCAAATTAATTGAAAAGGACAAAGTAGTCCTTGAGTTAGATTGCATTGATTCATGACTGAAGGAAGGTGATAGTTTTCAGGTGAATAATTCTCATGAACTGCGGCATTAGTGATTGACAAATAACGGGCGTTATTGTTGCCTGTCTATTCTTGTTAGTTTTTTCTGAGGGTTTTTAACTTTGAAAATTAGTTACCAGGTATAATGTCACGGATAATTAAATATTATCTCTTCTACGAAAAACGAAATAATCCTTTGAAGTTAACTCAAAGGGGTTGAGAAAAGTCTCAACAAAGAAGAATTAAGGTTATTTCCACTGTGAAATTTTATTGATTGTTGTAAAACTGAACTTCAAAATGAATAGAAATGCAGAAATTCAGTGACTTGTGACTTTGCGTACCCTCTTGCGAGGCAAAGTCACAAAGATTAAAAATAAAATTGAAATGTGCGTTGAACATGTTCCATTCATTGAGGCAGGAAATCAAGACAAATTGAATTGTTACCTGACCACTGCGGGAACTTGTTTAGACGACGCGCATGCACTGCATAAGCAGATGCTTGAAGTTATTAATGAGGATAATGACATTTCTCAATAAGAAAAATTTCAACTCGAGGACAAAAATTATGAGCCATTGGAACCCTTGAACATCACCCTAGCAAAGGTCAGAAGGTTAAGAATTGAAGCACAGCCAGCACCAAGTAGTGAAGCAATTCTTCCTTCAGAAGTGCGAGATTCAAGCTACCTACTCTAGAGATGCTAGATTTCTCAGGAAACATACTCATGTTTGCCTCATTCCGGCAAAATTTCAGAACCGTCCATGAAAATTATGAACTAGAACCTTCTGAAAAGTTTTACTACCTGCAAAGCACTGAAAGGTGCTGCAAAAAATACACTGGCTGGGTTTGCTTTAACAAATGAGTTCTACCCACTAGCAGTTGCAATGCTGAAGAAGCTGTATGGGAATGAGGATAGCATAAGGAAAGCACATCTGGATGCACTTGATGATCTTCCAGCTCCTACTGATCCAATTTCTTCTCTGCAAGAGTACTGGCACAAGGTGGAAGTAAACCTTTGCCATCTGAAGACAGCAGGAGTAGACTTCAATGACTGCAGGCACTACTCCTCAATAACAGCACACCGGATGTGGCGCAAACTACCATCAAGGATCAAAGAAGCTTGCAGTAGGGGTAGAGACCCAGATGCTGCATGGAGCTTGGCTGATTTCCGAGACGCACTCATGTCTGAGATCACTAGACTTGAGAACTGTGAGACTGACTTCGAGCCACAGGTAAACGAAGGTCAGAAGCCAAACTATCAAGGAGGCTCAAGAAGCAATTCCAATGGACAGCATTCAAGATCACCTGATGGAAACAACCGAGGACCCCAGTCAACTGTTGGATCCTTCCAAGTAGGAACATCTGGATGCACATTATGTGCTGAAGATCATCCTCTCTATTGCTGTACAGGGTATGAAACAAATGAAGAGAAAAAACTCGGGTATCAGAGTTGAGATTGTGCTTCAAAAGTCTGAAGTCGGGTCACCGTTCTGCTGAGTGCACTGAGAAGGCACCATTCTGTAAGAACTGCAAGATCATCTGACATCACGGTGCACTCTGCTTCCAAAGAAGCAAAGGTCGACGAAATGAAGACAAGCCAGCATCAAGCAATGCAAAGTCTACGGCTGCAGCAGCTACCAGCTCTGTGGGCAACACTCCCGGTAGTGTAGCTTCAGTGAATGCACTAGCAGCTGGGTGTGGTAAGGCAACCACCCTACCCACAGCTTTGGTTAGTTTGAAAACAAAGAATGGGGTAAAACTCGTAAGAGCCTTGTTCGACCAGAGGGCTCAGAGGTCCTTCATCAAAAGAGGAATCTTGAGCAATGATGACACTACATGTCGACACACCACCCTGACAATTGACGGTTTCAACAGCAAAGGAACTGAAGAACGGTGTGACATAGCGAATGCCACCATAGAAGTGTCGACACATGAGAACATCTCCCTGGAAACGATTGTAGTCGACACTTTGACTGAACGGCTTAACATGAGTGGAGTCAGTGAACTAGCCACTTGTCTCAAAGCCAAGGGACGCAACTTGGATTTCAATTTTGAAAATACAGTCCACTACCCAGTTGATATGCTCATTGGAGCAGATCATTACTATGCTTCTGTTTTTCCTGAAAAACAGGATGAAGGAATAACAATAATGTCTTCAAAGTTTGGAGACCTACTGTCAAGTCCCATAAAGGAATTTTAAGACAACGCTCAAATCAATGTGATAACTGCACTTAAGGTAGCAGTGTCCGAAAAAGAAGCAGAAAAGGATGTTGACCTATTGTAGCGTTTGGACACAATAGGGATATCACAAGAAGAAGCACACCCGAATGATAAAGCAGCTCAAGATCAAATCAACAACAGCATCCGATTTTCAGAGGGCAAGTATGTGGCCAGATTGCCATGGAAGGAGGCTCATCCCACACTGCCAATCATTTATCGGTTGGCGCAAGGAAGGCTGATGAGTAATCTAAAGCGTCTGTGGAAAGAACCTGAACTGTTGAAGCACTATGACAGTGTTACGCAAGAGCAACGACAAAGAAGATTAATTGAAAGGATAAGTGACATGAAGCCACCAGATGCATGCCACTACCTACCTCACCACGCTGTGGGAAAGGAATCTCCAACAACACCGTTGCGGGTAGTTTTTGATTGTTCATCAAAACCACATAATGATACAGTAAATCTAAATGATTGTTTGTACCCAGAATCATCCATGGTCCCAAAGTTACCTCAGATGTTGATGCGATTCAGATTGGGGTCACTAGTTGCCTGTTCTGACATTGCAAAGGCATTTTTGATGGTAGGTTTGGATGAACAGGACAGAAATTTCACGAGATTTGTATGGCCCAGAGATCCCATGGATCCTGACAGCCCCATAGACACCTATCGTTTCAAAGTCATCCTTTTTGGAGCCCCCTGCTCACAATTCATATTGAATGGAACAATCAACCATCACTTAGAAAAGTTTGATGGGAAAAAGGACATAACAGACAAGATCAAAATGAATATCTATGTCGACAATTTATTAGTAACTCCGTCAACAAAGGCAGAACTACAAGAATTTTTCAGTTCATTCAAAACAATTCTGGGTGACGCTGGACTCAACCTCCGTGAATGGGCTACCAATAACCCAGAACTCAAGGAACTGACAGAGAAAGAAGGTGAATCAGATGACAGACCCATAGTTCCAGTTTCAGGACTCAGATGGGACACTGTACAGGACACTTTGATGATGACTCCTAAAGAGTTAGAATCAGGTAAGCCAACAAAAAATCCTTCTCGGAGGATTAGCTGCACAATTTGATCCTCTTGGATTAATGACTCCCATCACCATCAAGGCCAAGTTCCTAATGAAGGAAATATGGCAGTCAAAGGTTTATTGGGATAAAGATCTCCCCGAAGCCATTGCAATCAAATGGGAAACATTGAAGGGAGAGTTCACCATGATGGGTGACATACCTTCAAATGCAATTCTGAGATAGGAAAATCAATGACCCTACACCTTTTGTAGACGCTTCAACAGTAGCATATGGAGCAGCTGTGTATAGAGTCAGTGAAGGTATGCCACACTATTTATAGCAAAAGGACAGATTGCACCCTAGAAGACAATTTCAGTTCCCAGACTGGAGCTGACAGCAGCTCTACTTGGAAAGGCTCACTAAATATGTGTGTGAAGTCTATGAAAATGAATTAAATGTTGAGGCCATACATATGTGGTCAGACAGTCAAGTGGCACTGGGCTGGATACACTCAACAGGCTCATTAGAAGCTCACATGTAGAACAGGACGACAAACATCAAGAACATTCTTCCCAACGCTAATTGGCATTATGTTCACACAAGTCAAAACCCTGCTGACTTGATAACTAGAGGAATCAACACGAGGAAGCTCATGTTATATAAGCTCCAATTATAATACATTTACCATGTGCCAGTAGAAATCTGGCTCTTCCCATTATATGTTGCAACAAAACTATTTATTTTTATAAATGAAAATTTACCAATAACTTTACCCGAATTTATATCTCAACACATTAAATAAATATCACTGCCTATAGCTTTATATTTCACGCTGGACACTCATTGGGCACATCATTTCCAAGATGGTGTCGTCACCATGACGCTTGCTCTTTTCAAAACAATGGCGGCTATCTGAATTCAGAGATCCTGTTCAAAGTTGGACCATTATGTGGGAATTATTTCCTTTCCCTCTGCACTTTACACACTTTATTTCCTTATAATACACTTTCAATGGTATTTACACTGGATTGCATCTTTGAGCGCAAACAGTTAACATATATTTTAACACTTCACTCATACAATGGGAACTAACTTGGATTTGGCATTATTTTTCTATCTTCATCGTAGTGATGGCCACTTCATGTGGGCTCCCTTTCTTGAATACACTGTCGTCAACGGTCATGGAGTACTAATCGGCCATTGCTACACTAAAACTGCGTCATTCCAACTGGCAGGATTAGTTACGCTCTCTACAGCTACAGTAAGACCTACCCAAACTAGTCTATTGTCGTCTGATGGTATCCATATTGGGTGCGATCGCCCGGGGGCACACGGTCACGTACGGACTCGGGCATAGTTACATGAACACTCAGGCTTCAGCCCTCTTTCCCAAGGGGCGATCATCGGTTGGTAACACATACACACGGACATCGCACACGATAAGGTTTACTTTCAATCTACAAACAACTACAACATTACCGTAATTAAAACATTACCATACCATAGAAATTACCTATTTCAATGTCATATGTATACCTTAGGATGACTTACGCCTACAACAGGGGCTACTTGGGTTTTAAAGAATTGCTCTATAAACGACAGGGGAAATTTATTTTACAAAACAGCGAATAATGGAAACTTCCAGGCAGTTGGGAAAGGGGGG
>SDVV010001708.1:0-24843 GCA_016164225.1 Gammarus roeselii
TCCTGTACCTCCGGGCACCACCAAGGCTTTGGGAAAAAGGTTGAGGGTACATATTGGGGAATGCATGCAATAGCTGCACTTTGGAATTTATCGTATAGGTGTTTGATAAGGTTGTCCTCTGAAATGTCCTCCGGAAGACCCTCCACATCGTCCCATGCGACATGTGTCGAGTATTCCTCCCAGCTGGCTTTCCGATAGTTGAATCGAAGTTCCTGTGTGTTAGGATTGTTTGGTCGGTTAGTAAGGAGCGATATGATCACTGGGTTGTGATCACTGTCATGTGTTGAAGGCAGGACTCCCCAAACGAGTTTGGGAGCTAAAGTAGGGGAACAGATTGATAAATCGATGGCGGTTTCACTTTCGAGGGTGATCCGTGTGGGTTGTCCGTCGTTGAGAAGTACTAGGTTGTGAGTGTCTATGGTGTTGGCCATTATCACTACTCTGGAGTCTGTTCTCATGCATCCCCACACTTCGTGGTAGCTGTTAAAGTCTCCAAGGAGGAGCACGGGATGATGCAGTTGGTTAAGCAGATCGGTCATTAGTGCCTCCGTGAGGTCGTGGTTTCGTGACGAGTAGATAGATACCACTGTAATAGGTCTTGAGATGCATATCCTAACTGCGACAGCTTGGAGTTCTGTTCCCAGAGGTAGAAGGTGATGAGGTATGCTTTGATGGATTATGAGTGCCACTCCGCCGTGTGCAGTCACATTATTGTGACCTTCGCGACGGTGTATGACATATTGAGGGATAGTGCAGGTGGCTGTATCGCGAAGTTTGATCTCATGGAGGCCTACCACCAAAGGTTTATAGGTGGAGATTAGCGATAGTAATTCATCTTTTTTGCCTCCAAGTCCCTGGCAATTCCACTTCAGTATTGTGTTGTTATTGATTTCGGATTTGTTTCACGCCCAGATTTTGGTGGTCTGGAGCGGTCGCGTGGTTTTTAGGATTTCTCGTGGTGTTTTTGTCTATGAGGCGCAGGTGTCCTAGATCGAGAGCGTTCGCATGAGCGTCCGCTTTCTGTAGAACATGACCTCCTACACAGCGTTCTCGGCTGTGAGTGTTTTTTTAGGAGGATGAGGACGAGGGAGTACGATCTTTGTGTTTGCTTCTTGAGCGAGCGCGTTTCTCTTCTATGGAGTTTTTTTTAAACATTATGATGGGCTGAGTTGGGGTGTTTGAGTCGAGTGCGGTGAATGGTAGATCAGTGGTTTGGGGTATCAGTTCTTCGTTGAAGATTTTCAAGGCTCACCAGTGAGATGTTCTGGTGTTGGGCATGTTAGCTGACGGCTGAATACCTCACTTTGGTTTTAGCTGGGTGCGGTTGCAGTTAAGACGGTCAGAAGTCGTTCAACACTCTGATCGAGGCGAGCTGTGGTTTGAGGGGTGCCGCTAACTTAGAGCGGTGACCGGCTTTCATTTTGATACAGCAAAAAAAAAGTTCCTGTACCCTGGAAACTTGTTAACTTTGGAACTTAAACGCAAAGAACAGTATGCGATGTTATTTTCAAACTCAATTAATCGTCAGTCAATGGTTACGATACTGCCTCTGCGCAAAGCTAAAAGTGTGAGGTGCGCCTTGCCGTCGGCCACCCCCCCTTGCTGTGGGATTTCGTCCTAGTGTCTGCATCTGCGTAAGTTTAATTTAGGGGCCCACACTGGCCGTAAGATTCCCAACATGTCAATGTAGATGAATATATGGGCTTTTAGGGTGTGCGCCGGCCGTGGCTACTCTACCGTTAGAGGATTTGATTTGACTCTCAGTTCCACCAGAGCCTCAACGCAAGTCATAATAGGCTCCCCCGTTGGGCTTGATGATCATGGATTCCAGTAGGCTCGCACGCCTCAGTGAGCGAGAAAAAAAACGCGTTTGAAGTTAGAAAAATGTGAAAATTTTAGTGATGTCAGACGCACGCTGGTGCGCATAAGAAAAACACTTGGGCGAAACGGATCACCGCTTCCAATCATTCAGAACTCCAAGAGCAACATGTGCGCACGCCCGTGCGTACAGGTAGCATCGTTGAGACTAGTACAAGGTTTACGGCCACACGGACAAAGTCAGCTCTGACAGCAACGCAACACGACCTAGTAGGCCGATTATAGTACACTTCATTTATTCAGGTAAGACTCAGACGTAACGAATCCTAGCTCCAATTATTTAGAACTTCAAGAGTAATATGTACGCACGCTAGTGCGCACAAGTATCATCGTTAAGACTGGTGCAAGGTTTACGGCTACACGGACAAGGTCAGCTCCGACAGCCAACACAATGTTCACAGCTACTCGGTCTAGTTAAGTAGAGGTACAATTTATTTATTCAGGTAAGATTAAGACTCAGAGAAAACGAATCCCCATCTCCAATCACTCAGAACTCCAAGAGTTATATGCACGCGCGACAGTGCGCACATATAGTATCGTCGAAATTGGTACAAGGTCTATGGCTTCACGGATTAAATCAACTCCAACCGCAACGCGTCACAAGGTTTGATAGCTACACAGTCCAGGTTAACCCCAGAAACTACATATGGTCCGTGCACGCGCACGGACAAATACCCAATCACAAAATCACAAACAGGAACTCCCGCACAAATACACCAGCATTATAATACATGGCAAAATTGTGGATCGTGAAGAAGAAAGTAAGGGCAGGTTCGTCATGGGCAGAAAAACTGCTCAGATTATTGATTTTGCACTTATTGTTCAAGGGGATAGGGTGGAGGAGGCATGGGTCCCTTGGGTCCTAAAAGAGCCCACTGAATCCCGGAGGGTAACCCAAGTCCCCCGGGTCTTCCAGAGCTCCCCGGGTCCTCCCAGACCCCTCATCTCAGCTCATCTCAGCTCGTCGCGAGCAACTCGACTCGCTTAAACATGTTTCGACTGATCTCGACGCACCTCGACCAGCCTCAACGTGGCTCTCCCCTAGTTATCATGTGGACTGCAATAACAAAAAATTTCACTGAAGCATTTTAGGGTTGGAGTGTGGTGGCTGAGGTACCTCGGGTCCCAAAAGAGCCCGACGAATCCCGGAGGGTAACTCGGCTAGTCGCGACCAACTCGACTCGCCTCAAAATGTTTCGACTGATCTCGACGCACCACGACCGGCCTCGACGCAACCCTCGCCCTCTGCGCCAGTAATCCGCGGACATAATGGTCAATTGTTCTTCTCAAGCATTTCACATACATACATTTTTCTGTGTATGGGTTTTGCAGCGTGGGGAGGGGAAAGCAGGGGTCCCAGAGTTCAGAGGAGCCTCAAGCTGGTCCCAATGTTTCTACAAGGGATCCCAAAGGGTCTCAAGGGTGTCCCAAAGGACCCCGGAAGGGTCCACGTTTGTCCACCCAAATCCTCCTGGTCTTCCAAGCCCCCTGGGTTTCTGAAACTCCGGGTCCCACGAGTACCCTTCAACGGGGTAACCTTGTCCCAACCAACCTTGATATATATAATAATAAACAATGCAAAATTTATAAACCATGAAAAAAGGGCTGAGAAAATTAATCGAGCCTAAGCAAGAAAAAATAATAAAATATTAAAATTTAGTGTTAATGATCTATAAAATGAATTATCATCCATCCACCCCAAACCGCAAGAGGAACTGGGGCTAAACAACAATAGCTTGTCAACGAACCAATCAAAACCACGGTCTGGAACTGTCATCATGCAGAACCGCCGACCTGAAACTATCATCATGTAAGGCCTCCAACCTGAAATTATCAAGTCAGGAAACTGACCTGGAACTATCAAGCCAGGCAACTGACCTCGAACTATCAAGTCAGGCAACTGACCTGGAGCTATTAACCGGTCACACACGACCTAGAACTATCGTTATGTCAGACAACCGGCCTGCAAACATGAAAAAGCCATCCAACCAAACAATCGACCTAAAATTCTCCATCAGGCAACCAAACCACAGCCCTGGAACAATCAGTCAACCAGCCAACTAACCAGTACCTATAATCATGCCATCTACCGACCAGTAACAATCATTAGGTCAGACCACCGACCTGAAACTGTCGATGGCTCTGCGACATGTCGTGCGCCTCCGGCAAGTTGTTAGGGATGATGAAGGTGCTGCTGAGCATTGCCTCATCACTGTGTATCCAGCGCAGTACTTGTTGTGCTTGCTCCGTGAAGTGGCTCAGCTGGATCACCAGCTCTAGCTTGCTCTGCTTCTCCTGAGTTATTGACTCCAAGCGTGCATTGGCCGAGTGAAGA
The DNA here is from genome assembly GCA_016164225.1 of Gammarus roeselii. Taxonomy (NCBI): domain Eukaryota; kingdom Metazoa; phylum Arthropoda; class Malacostraca; order Amphipoda; family Gammaridae; genus Gammarus; species Gammarus roeselii. The sequence goes on from SDVV010001708.1 coordinate 4,214, forward strand.
AGCTCCACTAGCGTCGAGACCTGCGACCAAAAGAGGTTTAAATACATTACCAAGGTGTTACAATACAGTGGGATAGTATCTATACTAATTGAGGTAACATTGGTCCAGCGGTGACGGTAAACACACTGCTAAGTTCCTCATTTACCGGTGTGTGAATTGGAGTAAGCGATCCAAGATGTAGATACAGATACAAACACTAGGCAGCATCCCTCAGAGTAGTGGTAATAGTTGCTTCCATGTTCCACTGGAGTCCCAACGCAAAATTAATGCAGACTCCCCCGTAGGGCGATTGAAGAGTGACGAAGTAATTACAGCGTAGATTAAGAGTAGGTTCAACTTAGATTCGGAGTAGTTTCAACGTAGACACAGTAGGCCCAACAAAGTAATATAAAGTAAGTTTGAAATGGGTACAAAGTAAATTTGACGCGATTACAAAGAAAATTTGAGATATAAATTAAATTTAACGTCCGTACAAAGTAACTCTAACGCGGGTACAGAGTAGGCCTCAAAGTGAGTTTGACGAAGTTACAAATAAAATTTGGCAGATGCAAATTAAGTTCAACGTATAGACATTGTAAATCTAACGCGGGTACAGAGTAGACCTAGCGCAAATACAAAGTATGCTAAACACGGATACAAAGTCAATTTAACATAACATATATGCAGAGCAGGTTCATTGCAGACGTAGTAGGTTTTGCGTAGAGGAGTGGTAGCAGCCTCCTCCGTTCTCCGCCGGAGCTCCAACGTGTAGTTACCTATGGCTTCTCCTCATGACACGCCGATCCATTGATTCTGCACAGCTTCGTACACGAAGTTGAAAAAAATCAATTAGTACGCAGGGAGGACAGCGAGTTCGGGATCAGAGATGATTCAGACCTCGCTACCTCTACACTACCTCATAGAGGCCCGTGTGTTTTCCGAAAGCGATCAGTTTTTCCGGTGTTCCGCTTCTGTGAGCAGGCGTTGCAGGTTGCACGGAGGGCTCAAGAAGGCTCGTCGGACTGCTGCGAGTAAATGATTCACGGTGATTGCCACTTGGTGGCAACAGGGGCATGGTGGTGCGTCCGGTCCCATGTCCACGTCCATTAGGTGGTTGTGGGTTATTCACGTGTGACCCGTGCATAGGCGATTAATGAACTCTTGGTCTCTCCTATTATAAAAAATGGTGTCCCATTCTCCCACGGATGGCTCAACTGCAAGCATATTTTGTCCACTAAGTTGCCAGGAGTCGTTTCATCGTGATGACATACGCGAGTTGATGACTGGGAACCAGTCTCGGTGATGTATAGAGATGAATTGTTCTTGTCTGGTAGACACCCGCTTAGCGAGGGAATCTGCGCGTTCGTTTCCTCTTATTCCCGCGTGTCCAGCAGAACTCGACCGCCTGGACCGCCTGGGCCGCCTCGGACATCGTGAATAGGTCGTGTTGCATTTTTCTAAGGGCAGGGTGATCAAAGTGCAGAGTTTTCAGCTGAGTGAGAACACTCAGACTGACTGCAAATATAACACTGTTGGGGTGGCGGTCGCTTTTTGTAATGGAGATGGCCAGTTCTAGTGCGTGTAGCTCTGCAGAGAATATAGAGACCTCTTGGGGTAGGGTGGCCGAACGAGAGGTCCCTTCGCCTATGGCGGCGGCTCCCACTCCTTCCGGTGTTTTGGAGCCGTCAGTGTATATATGGCGGTGCTCGGAGTACTGTTCATCGAGTAGTCTTGAGAATTCTCGACGGTCCGTGTCAATTGGGGTTGTTGTTTTGGGGTACGTCTGCAGATCTAGGTTGACTGGTGGTGGGCTGATCACCCACGTTGTTGTGTTGATTTGAAGAATTCGATAGGAGAATGAAGGCTTGATTGCTTTGCGTCTGATGTTCAGCGAGGTCAGAAAGTTGTCCACGCGTAGAGAAAAGGGTGGGCATATGTTCTTCTTAGCTGCAAAGAGACGTTTATCAAGAATGTTGGTGACGTCACCGAATGCTGGGCTATTGATGTAGCTCCTTGTCTTGAAATAGTACTGTAGTGAGAGTTTGTCTCTTCGGAGCGGAAGAGGAAGCTCGTTAGCAAGCACGTTCAGGGATTCGATGGGTGTGGAACTAAAGGCACCGGTTGTGATACGCAGGGCTTAATTCACTAAGATGGAGAGAGGTTCTAGGGTGGTTTTGGCTGCTGAACCGTAAACAATTGCCCCATAGTCAATGCACGAGCGTATTAATGTTCTGAATAACGTCATGTCTGTGTCCATATCGGCTCCGAATTTCAAGGATGTTACAGAGAGGATAAGTCCGGTTGCTTTTTTGCAGCGGGTCTCCAGAGCTGCAATATGAGGTCGCCATGCGAGTTTAGAGTCCCACACAAGACCGAGAAATTTTATTGATTCCTCGTATACTAGCAAAGTGTTGTTTAGCTTTAGGACTGGTTATAGGTGTAAACCGGGCACGAGAGTAAAGTGCATGCTTTTCGTTTTGGGGGGCGAGAATCTGAATTCGTTTAAGGAGGCCCAGTTTCCGACTAGGTTTAGACATTTTTGCAGTTCATGTTGAATTGTTAAAAGTCTAGGGTGCCTGTAGCTTGTTAGTGAGTCATCCACGTATAGTGATGGAAGCAATCTTTGGTCGATTTTGAGCATAAAAAGAGTGACACTGAGGACGCTTCCTTGAGGGACGCCCATTTCTTGCAGATAGGATGGTGACAGGGTGTCGCCGACCTTGATCCGGAAGGTGCGATTTTGCAGGAATTGGTGGATATAGCGTGGTAGGTGGCCTGTCAGCCCTTTGCGGTGGAGATCCTTCATGATACCATATTTCCAGGTAGTATCGTATGCTTTCCCCGCATCGAAAAATAATGGAAACCACGTGCTCTCCTCGGACAAATGCCTGTCTAATGTTAGATTCCAGTCTTACAAGGAGGTCCGACGTAGAGTGGCCCTTGCGGCTGCCACACTGGATGCTGTTCAGGCCTGCATGCATATCAAGGTAGTCGACAGAGAGCGTATTAATCATTCTTTCCACGATCTTGCTGAAACGTTGGTAAGAGCGATGAGGCGGTAGTTATGTGGGTCGCCGTGGAATTTCCCGGGTTTTGGGTATTAGGATAATTGTAGATGCCCGCCATTGATCGGGAAAAAATGAGTTCGAGTACAGAGTGTTGAACACTTTTAATAAGTGGTCACGAGCGCTGTCTGAGAGATTTTTGATCATGTTGATGTGTACCCGGTCTGCCCCAGGTGAAGTTTCACGTGTATGGTCTGGAGCGCTCTGTAGTTCGTGGAGGGAGAAAGGTATGTTGTAGGCCTCGTTTTTAGAAGTAAAGTCAAGATGTTCGCTTTCTCGCAAGTTTCTCTCCTGTTGGAATGCAGTTGTGTAGTTTGTCGATTGCGAAATCTGGTTAAACGTCTGAGCTAGTTTATTTGTGATTTCCGCGTCGGAAGAATAAGTTCTGCCTCCGTCAGAAAGGATGGTAATAGGTCGCTCGGGTCTTCCCTGAATACGTCGAATTTTTCCCACACCTGGGAGAAGGGGGTGTTTCGATTTATGTTTTTGACTAATTCAGACCAGCTTTCACGTTTCTTCTCCACTAAAAGTTTTCGATACACAGCAGATGCCCTTTTCCACGCTACTCGGTTCCTGGGGGACCGTGAGCGTCGGTAGGCATGGTATAGCTTTTCCCGCTTATCTTTTGCTTCTCGCGCTTCTCGGCACCACCATGGTTTCGGGAAGGAGGTTGAAGGGGCATATTGAGGAATGCATGCCTCGGCTGCAGCTAGAAACTTTTCGTATCGTTGGGAGTCGATTTTGTGCTCCGACATGTTTTTGGGGATGTTGTCCATATCACTCCACGCGATGTGTGCCGAGTATTCCACCCAGCTGGCTTTCCGGTAGTTGAATCGAAGTTTTTGTGGGACAATGTTCCTTGGTTGGTTGGTAAGAAGTGATATGATTGATGACCGGGTTATGGTCGCTGTCGTGTGTTGAAGGCAAAACTCCCCAAACGAGTTGGAGTGCCAGAGTGGGGGAGCATATGGATAAATTGATGGCAGTTCCACTTTCGGGGGTGATTCGGGTGGGTTTTCCGTCGTTGAGAAGGACCAGCTTGTGAGTGTTTATGGTGTTAGTCATTATCACTCCCCTGGGGTCTGTTCTCATGCATCCCCACGTTTCATGGTACCTGTTGAAGTCTCCAAGGAGGTGCACTGGAGAAGGCAGTTGGTTTAGCAGTTCGGTCAATAGTGCTTCCGACAGCTCATGGCTTCTTGAAGAGTAGATGGATACCACTGTTATTGACCTTGAGACGCAAATCTTTATGGTGATAGCTTGGAGTTTTGTCCTCAGGGGAAGGCAGAGGTAAGGTACACTTCTATGGATCGTAAGTGCCACTCCGTCGTGAGCAGTCATGTTGGTGTGGCATTTGCGGCGGTGTATGATATTTTGGGGGATTCTGAGGGTGGCGGTCTTTCGGAGTTTGATCTCCTTGAGGCCAATCACCAAAGGTTTATGGGTGGCGATAAGGATAGTAATTCGTCTTTCTTGATACCGAGTCCCTGGCAGTTCCACTGGAGTATTTTGGTGTTTATTTTGAAGGCTGTTCGCACTGTGACCTTGATGGTCTAGAGTGGTCGCGTGATTTGCTGGAGCTTTTGTGGTGCACGCGTTTTTAGTTTGCCCAGGGGTTTCGGGGTGGAAGTGTTCACGAGAGTGTCTGCCTTCGGTGAAAGGTGGTCTGCTGTGCTTACTGCGGTCGCGGCTGCGAGTGCTCTTGTGGGAAGACAAGGGTGTGTGCTCTTTGTGTTTGCTTTGTGAGAGAGTGCGCTCTTCTTCTGTGGTACCTTTTTTGATCTGTGTGGAGTGAGAGGTATTTTGGGCTAAGTAATATGTCTGGTTGTGCGAAGGTCTCGCGTATGAGCTCTTCTAGATAAGAGCTGTCAGCCAGGCCGTGATCGCTCTCGCCGATGGCGTGTTCATAAGTCGGGTTTGTTAACGGGGGATCTTGTCCCTCGCAGTGGTTTTCCACGAATGGAGCCACATTTGCGACAGGTGGAGGTAGTTCTGTGTTTTGGTCTTGACGGGCCGTCATTTGAGTGTTGTTACTGATCTTTTTGCTCAATGGAGTCTGTATATCGGAGGTTACCTCATCTCTTTGCCTTTCCGTTTTTATAGCAGTGAGCCTTGCCGTGTGGTCGACTGCGGGGGATGCATCCATCTCAGCGTCCTCCTGATTTTTGCATAAATAATTTCTAGGATTGTGTGTTTCTGGTGCGGGGTCGGTCGCTGGGCGGGGTAAGGAAGCACTGCAGCCAGGTAGGAGTGTCGGGGTCTTGTTACGATGTTGTTCTGATGATGTGTGAATGTCGTCGGGAGAGTTTGCTTGGCTTGTCGATTTGTCTGCTTTGTCATTATCGAGACAGTTTGGGTTTTCGTCTTTCCAGATTTGGATAGCTTGTTTCCGTGTAACTCTGCGTTCTTTGTGTGTGATTGTTATTTCTTTTTGGTCCATGTGTACTGGGCAGTCGCGGTCGCCTGCCTCATGGTAGCATGGGCAGTGGTAGCATTTAGGGTGGCGGACTGTGCAGTCTTTTCTGCCGTGCTCGCCAGCGCATTTCTTGCAACGTTGGTGTGTGGCTGGCAGTATGCGATGACGTGACCGTATTCAAGGCATTTAGTGCACATTGGGGGCCATGTTGCTACTGGGTAGGTTTTGATTCTTCTTTGTTCAGCCGGGATTACTATGAATTCTGGTGAGTCGTGTCCCGGGAAGGTAATTTGGTATGCAGTAGAACTTGCGTTATGTGATTTTTTATCCATGTTGCTTGACGGACTTCGGTAACTCCGTAGTCTTCAGCTAGACCTTCAGCGAAAGCACTGAGGTCTGTTGTATTCGTGTAACGGGAGGTGTATATAATCCGTTTGGTATCGTTGGAGGCCTGATGTATTTCAACTATAATTTCAAGTTTGTTTATGTGGGTAATCTTTTGTATAAAGTTACTTTGCTCACGTTCTGTGACGTAGGCCAGATATTTCTTTCCCTGTCGTTGTATTTTTTTCGGATTTCCTCCTAGTTATTTGGTGAGTGACTTCATCTTTATAAATGGATTAGCTGAAAAGGCTACTTTGTTTGCACCACTTTCCTTGAACGTTATGAGGAAGTGGGTGGGAAATGGTACCGATCTTTCCTCCCGGGTAGGAGGGCCATTTTGAGATGAGCGCATCGAGACTACAGCCTCTCGTCGCCCGACCCCGTGATCTATCTGGTATTGGAGGATCGCTCTCCCCCTCTCCTCCTCTGGGCAGTCTCTGTGTATGGTGGGGTGTCTGTCTACTTAGCAATAAAAACAGTGCTGTTCTTCGGATTGGCATGACTGGGGATCTTCCCGTTTGTCGTGGTCGTCCTGGGAGCAGTATGATCATCTTTGCTTACAGTTAGTTTCCTCTCGTGTGTCAGTATTTCTGGCATTTATAACATCGCATCGGACGTCTTTCAAATGGTGTAACTCTGGTTTTGGTGGCGCAGAAGGGAATGTCCAGATATTTTGGTGGAGTAGGGCAGTTGAATTTTAGTAGTAGGGCTGTGGTAGTTAGTCTCTCTTCTTGGTGTGATCTTCTATGCGACCTTTGCTTCGACAACGTAGTCCTCGTATTGAACGAGTCCAGTGATGTACTCCTCGATTTTCCTCCTTCGGGATATCCTCAACGTAGATCAAACCTGAACTTATAGAAAGTCGGGTGTGGTTCTATTTTGCATGGCTTCCCACAGAGTCGTTTTAGGAGAGGATCGTGTCACTTTGAAGTTTTGTGTCTACCCTGATGGCATAGCCTTCGTCGCCGCTGGTGGTGAGGCTCAGGACTGAGCGGCCAGTGAAAGAGCCCAGCTCTTTTCGCTGAGTGTATGGACAAATATACGGTCTGTCGTTGGCGTCGAACGTGATCTTTAGGTGTTCTGGAAATGTAGGGCTATTGGTGAACATGTTGTGATCATTGAATGGCGTGTATTGCTTCCTCCTTGCAGCCCTTGGAGCTCGGTTGGGATTTTTGTCGGGTGAACAGTTGACGAAGATGTCGTCAGACATAGAGGTTGAGGTACTTGTGTAAGTTGCGGGTTCTTTAGTTGGTTTGTTTTTCACTAGTTCGTGGATATGGAAGAAACTGGTCTTGACATGACCCTCGAGTCACGTTAGACGGTTGTCAATTGTGCTAGGTTCTGCGGCGAAAACTTCTGCTTCCTGTTCAGAGGCCGGTCGCTTGGTTTAGCAGATTCAATATTTTCTGGACGTTCTTGGTCAACTCGTCGATGCGGCTGTCTCTCCGGTTGTCTTCCGCCGAGGTGCTGCTGGTCATTTTGGCGAGGCTGATGTTCTTGACCGTTGGAATCTTGGTCTTTGGTGCTCTGGAGGGGATGCTGGTCCCTCCTAGATGGAATTATTTTCTACTCCCCATCGGCCCCCTGGTTCGCGCCAGGGGCCAGGGAGTTATCTTTAGAGGCCTCTTGACCGGCTTCACCGAGTTTAACTTATGTTAATTCTAATTATTATAAGCAATGTAAGCAAACGTGCGGTTCAAGGTTCCAGCACAAACTCGGGACCAGCCTGTACTATGTAGGGGGTTCTCGGTTAGCAAACGGCATGGGAACAAGCGATCTCCTGGGCGTCTAACGTTACATAATTACATAACTTATCCAAAATTGATCACCCTGAATGAAGGGCACAGATAAATTATAGAGCCCACGAAATGATGATTACTAAAAATACCAAAATAAAGTGTTGATGACACAGATACAGACACTAGGCCGCATCCCCCAGAAAGGAAGGTGGCCGACGGCAAGGCGCACCTCACACCCTCATACGCTCACACTCACACAACTTAGCCCTTTTGTGCGAAAGGGTCCTACCGGCAACCGTGCAACACACACTCAGGGTCACGAGTGCGGTCCGAGGATCCGTTGTCATCAGCAAGGCCCGACAGTTTTCACTTGTTTACCGCCGCCGCGTCATGATGACCGGCCCCACCACACCCACGACCATCCAGTCAACGTGATGCCAAGGGCGGGAAAACACATCAGAGCAGCGTCAACATCAACTTTTCACAACCATTCTTCCCTCACGCCTGTTTATTGCACGCTCTCTCGCTACTTCCACATTCATGTTTCTCCTTCCTAACGCCTGCTTCACACCATCTATCCGCCCAAACTACGGTCTACCTCTAGGCCTGCGACCAGTCGTCTTCGCATCAATCAGCCTTTTCACTAATCTCCCTTCATCCATCCTCTCCTTGTGCCCGAACCATCTCAGAACACGCGAATCCACTCTGTCCTCCAACTTCTTCACCATCCCTGTTCTGATTCGAACCATGTCGTTGGTGATCCGGTCTTCTCCGTTAATCCAGCCATGCTCCTCGAATATTTCCTCTCTAAAACATCCAACCTTCTTCTCTCCTCTGCTCTCACCCAAGTCTCAGCTCCGTAGAGCACAGTTGGGACAACAACACCCTCATACAGCCCTCTCTTTGCTTCCATCCCCAACGTCCTACAGCTCATTTCACTCTTCAGTGCACCCAACACTTTACATCTCTCCTTCACTCGCGCCTTCACTTCAGTTTCCACTAGTTCAGTCATCTCCACATGGGAGCCCAAATACCTAAAATATTGAATTTCTTCCAAGAGCTCTCCATTTAGGGGGACACTAATTTTACTCGTATCGACAGTCCTCGAGCATTTCATTACTTAACTTTTTCCCACGTTCACTCGAAGCTTCCTCCTCTCACACACTCTACCTAACTCAGGGACTAGCCTAAATAGCTCCTTCTCTGGATTCGCCACCAGGGCCGTATCATCCGCAAATAGCAACTGGCTCAACTGCCAAATCCGTCCATTGCTTCCAAAAGTTCAAGCCACGACCCAGCACACTCGCGATCACCTCCCTGACCACTCCATCCGTATAGAGGTTGAACAGCCAGGGAGACATCACGCAGACTTGTCTCAGTCCCAATTTCACTGTGAACCAATCACTCACCTCGCTTCCCACTGTGACACATGCTCGGCTGCCAACATAGAAACTCTGCACCGCTTTCAACAGATGTCTGCTCACTCCATAAAAACGCCACCACACCTTCACAGCGCTTCCCTTTCAATCCGGTCGTGTGCCTTCTCCAAATCCACGAAGGCCCAGAACACATCATTTCCCTTTCGCAAGGTACTACTCAAAGACCTGTCTCACTGCAAAAATTTGATAGGCCCACCCTCTACCACTCCTAAAGCCACACTGTTCCTCTCCAATTGAGCAATCCGTACAGTCTCTAATCCTTTTGATCAGCACTCTCCTGAACAACTTACCAACCACACATAACAGACTGATACCTCTCGAGTTGCAGCATTCATTTGTATCTCCTTTGCATTTTTATAGTGGAACAATGCAGGCACTACGCCACTCAATCGGTACCACGCCTGCCACAAAACACAAGTTCAGTAACCTCACCAACCATTCGACAATCGATACTCCACCCTTCTTCAGGCACTCGGTCGCAATGCCATCCAAACCAGGGGCTTCCCCTGCTTTCATCACCTCCACCGCCTCCTGCACCTCTTCCCTGGTAATATCCACCACAAGTATTTCTCCCAAAACTGGCACCCGAGCACCACTACCCACAGCAACAATGTCAGCCTCTGTCATCTTCGATATTCAACAACTCATCATAACACTCGGCTCACCTCTTCCGTACATCACCTCTTTCCAACAACAGCTGGCCGTTTTCATCTTTCACCACTTCTTCCTTTCCGGTCTCTCCCTTTCTCACCCTCATCACCTCTTTCCAGAACATCTTTTTGATCTCCTCAAAATTCTGGCACAACCGTCAGCTACACCTGACATCAGCGTCCCTTTCGGCTCTCCTCACCACCCACTTCACTTTGTTTCTCCTCTTCGTAGCTTTCATAAGCCACCACAGACTTTATCTGCAAGCACTCCTCAAACGCTCCTCTTTCCGTGCCACCGCCAGTTTGATATCCTAGTTCCACAACTCGCAACCTTTCATTCTGCACTCGCCCACATGGCGCGCACCACACACCTTCTCCGCACTTCTCAGCAACGCATCCCTTAACGCCTCCCGTTCTTCCTCCATATCTCTCAGGTCCTGTCCTCTCACGTTGTTATATTCTTCCCTCAACGCCTGCTGGAACTCCTCGGCTCTACTTCTTGCATTCAGTCCACTTACTTTGCTTACCTCTCTTCCTCCTCCCACTCGTTTGTTCACCAGCAGATGGTCAGACACTCCTCCACCCTCCCCTCTCAAAACCCGCACATCCAACAGCCTTCCCACTACTCTCCTCGATATCAGCACAAAATCCATCAGCGCTCTCTCGACCGCTGCACCACGGGCCATCCTCACCAATGTGTACTTGTGATATCTCGCTTCTTGAACAACTGTTCCCGACCACAAACTCCTGCTCCATACACATACCTATCAGGTTTTTCCACTGTCATTTCTACCGGGAACGTCATTCTTTCCTATCACATTCTCCACCATTGCATCTCTAACTCTCATATTAAGGTCACTCAGTACAACTGCATCAAATTGACCTCCAAAACTCTTAATACACTCACTCAGGTCAGTCCAGAATTGCTCCCTCTTCTCTTCACTCTTCTTGCTGCCAGGTCCGTGAGCACTCACAAACGCCCATCTTTCTACGCCTAACCTAATTTTCACCCACATCAATCTTGAAATACACCTCCTTCCATTCGGCAACGCTACTAGCCAAACGATCATTCAATATCAAGACCACACCTTCTCGTGCCCAACCTTCCTCCACACTAGACTTTCTTCCACTTACCACACCAAACTCACATTCGCCCTTATCTTTCAATTTCGTCTCACTCAGCGCCATCACATCAAACTTCCTCCTCACAAACATATCACCAATCTCTCTCATTTTTACCTCATCCTTACTACAGCCACGCCTATACAGCGACCCTAACAATAGGGTTCGGAAGGGTCTTACAGAGGAAGAGATTCCCAGCCCCTTCGCCCCGCCCCTTTAAGTCGCCTTTTACGACACGCAGGGGTTACGGCAGCACGACTCTACTACCAGCTACGGGGTGGATACGGTAGCAAGATTCTAACGCCCCAGCTACAAGTGCATGAAGAGAGGATGGTTATCCCCCCCCCCCTCTCCGTGCAAATTTCTGTTTTCCATGGCTCGAAACCCCAAGGGTCGCCACAAAGTGTGAAACCGCATTGGGACGAGAGCAAGCTCTCGACTTGGCCTCCGCCACCCATAGTTAGGCAGAATTAGAGTTAAATCGAACATGTTGGATGACTGAAGTGAGCCTTAACGACACTTGAATGGTATACCTACGTACGTTGTATTTTGTCGAAAATTCAATTACCTTTGCAAAGTGAACATCCTACGAAAGTCAATAGCTGTTGTGTAAACAAAATGAATGACCAATTACAGACATCAGGAGCTATTGGCAACTTAATTAGAAGCAGTGGGTCAATGTTGGCAGTAGTTCTCTAAACTAAACAGTAACTTCACACACTATTTGTAGTAGCTACACGTGACTTGACCTCAGCCCCAAGCCCCACCTAACCTGCTACCACCCATGAGGGAGCCTACATGAGTCTGGCGGGCTGCTTCCACCGGGGGCCTAGCCAGCGTTGGCGGAGTCTGGGCCTCCAGGCTCCGACTCCAGCACATGTGCCTTAATTTACCCAGATGCATATCTTCGCCGGTGAGGATGACGCCATGCGCGTCTTTTAGTGATGTTGACGTGGACGCGGCCTGTGAGCAGCTCGGGCTTCTGGCCCACCGACACTTGCAGGACACCAGAGCAATAACATACACAATGCATGTTTTTCAAGGGGACAAGCCAACAATCACTGTCATCTCTCACCTACGAAAAAAAAAGTCCAATGTTTGTCCCGCACTAATCCTTGTCCCTTATGAGGTCGTCTCTACCCGCGTCTCTATGGTGCCGTGCAATGTGGCTGAGGACAACTGGGTTTTATGCTCAGGTGTCCACGGTTGTAGAATTATACACCACGAGTGGCACTACATTAACTGCCACCCAACCCACTAAGTCAGCACGGATATCAGCAATAACATGTCTTCACCCACCCTCTTTCTGCATCGCAACATGTACGGGGCAGGACGTTGGCCGCGGTTTCTCCCGCCGCAGGTGGAAACCAGTGCTGAACACCAGCCTAACATGCTCCTTGCTCCAACTAAACAGCCCGACAGATTAGATTAGAGTCACAAGGCATTCAAGCTCGTTGGAGTAATGTTTTTGGCACCAAACGCATTCGCCCGACAGCCCAGCACGTACCTTATCACTGCTGGCGGAGGAGGGGGTAGCGGTACTCCCGCCGCCTCTCCCTTCCGCGGCCACCCTCAGTCCCCCTCCGCTGCCTGTCATGCTACCGCCCCCAACACTGCTGCCGTCGCCACTGCAGATGCTATGGCGGCAGCTCGCCACACCGCCACCTCCGCTGCCCACACTCGCCACGCCTCCACCGCTGCCGCTAGAGTCCTCCCCGCCGCTGTTACTGGGTGTGTCCTCGCCACCGCCGCTAGCAAGACCGGCAGTGGCGGTAGCGGTGGCAGATGTGGCGCTGTTACTGCTGTCGTCACCGCCATCGTCCTCGCCACTGCTATCGCACTCAAGGTCCAGGCCAGAGGTCTTTAATAGCTGTCGTAGAAGGACACGTGTTAAGACATATGAATCTGCATCTTGGAAATAATGTAATTTAGAACACTGTCATTACACAAAAACTCCTTCGCAAACGGCAAAGCATCTCTTGTTGCACTGACCCAATCTGCAAGCAGAGAACACAGCACGCCATCACAACACTGGGCGACCTTTGACTGCACCCAGTCGCTGTCATCAACTTTCTTAGGAGTACGGGAGCAGGCTAGAACCCGGTCACTTGAGAGACGCGGATTTTTTAGCGCGTTTGAGTCATTCCCTTAAGACCAGTTCAATTATACCATACATACTTGCCTAATTACTTGGATATTCCCCGTTGTTATAGCGATTCACAGCGTAGCTGCCATCTAATCTACAAGATTTAATTTGATTTTGATTTGATCCTCAATTCCACCAGAGCCTTAACGCGAGTTATAATAGGCTTCCCCGTAGGACTCGATGATCATGGATTCTACTAGGCTCGGACGCCTCAGTGTGCGAGAGAAAAAACGCTTTAATAGTTAGAATAATTTGAAAATTTTAGCAATGTCAGACGCACGCTGGTGCGCATAAGAAAAACATTTAGACGAAACGGACTTCCGCTTCCAATCATATAGAACCTAAAAAGTAATATGTACGCACGCTAGTGCGCATAGTTAGCATCGTCGAGACTAGTACAAGGTTTACGGCTACTCGGACAGAGTCAGCTCCGACAGCAACGCATCACAAACTAGACCGCCAAACAGTCCAAGTCGACCACGGTAGACTTCATCTACTCAGATAAGACTCAGACGGAACGAATCCTCGCCTCCAATCATTTAGAACTTCAGGAGTAATATGTACGCACGCTAGTGCATACAGGCAGCATCGTCGAGACTAGTACAGGTTTACGACTACACGGACAAAATCAGCTCCGACAGCAACGCAACACGACTTAGTAGGTCGATTATAGTACACTTCATTTATTCAAGGTAAGACTCAGATGAAACGAATCCTCGCTTCAATCATTTAGAACTTCAAGAGTGATATGTACGCACGCTAGTGCGCACAAGTATCATCGTTGAGACTGGTACAAGGTTTACGGCTACACGAACAAAGTCAGCTCCGACAGCAACGTAGCACAATGTTTACAGCTACGCGGTCTAGTTAATTAGAGGTACAATTTAGTTATTCAGGTAAGATAAAGACTCTGACGAAACGAATCCCTGCCTCCAACCACTCAGAACTCCATGAGTATTATGCACGCGCGCCAGTGCGCAGAGATAGTATCGTCAAAATTGGTACAAGGACTATGGCTTTACGGATTAGATCAACTCGAACCAGAACGAGTCACAGGGTTTATAGCTACGCAGTTCAGGTCAACCCCAGAAACTACATATGGTTCGTGCACGCGCGACCGAGCACAGACTGAAGAAAAAATACTATTCACAGAATCACAAACAGAAACTCCCGCACAAATTCACTAGCATTATATATTAAACATGACAAAATTGTGGATCGTGGAGAAAGTAAGGGCAGGTTCGTCACGGGCAGAAAAACTACTCGGATTATTGATTTCGCACTCATTGTTCAAGGAGATATGGTGGAGAGGCAGAGGTCCCTTGGGTCCCAATAGTGCCCGACGAATCCCGGAGGGATTCGTCCCATGGGTCTTCCCGAGCTGGGTCTTCCCGAGCTCCCCGGGTCCCTCGATACCCCTCGTCTCAGCTCATCTCGGCTTGTCTCGAATCATTTCGGCCAGTCTCGGCTCGTCGCGACCAACTCGACTCGCCTCAATATGTTTCGACTGATCTCGACGCACCTCGACCAGCCTCGACACGACCCTCGCCCCTTATGCCAGTAATCCGCGGACTGTAATGGTTAATTGTTCTACTCAAGCATTTCACATTCATACATTTTTCTGTGTAAGGGTTTTACAGCGTGGGGAGAGAGAAGCAGGGGCCTAGGTTTCAGAGGGGCTTCAAGCGGCTCCCAAAGTTTCTTAAGGGGGTCATAAAGGGTCTCAAGGGTGTCGCAAAGGGCCCCGGAAGGGTTCAAGTGGGTCCTCCTAAATCCCCCTGGCCTTTCAAGTCCGCCGGGTCCCCGAAACCCCCGGGTCCCCCCGAGTCCCCTCCATCCCCGGGTCACCTGGTCTCAACCAGCCTCGGTTCGTCTCGACTTGTCGCCTCACATGTCGACTCGTCTCTACTCGCCTCAGACTGCCTCGACTCGCCTCGTCCCCTCCAAGCACAGTGCCATTCAAGACTTTCACTCTCTAAGATCAACATTATTTTGCCATTTAGCCATCAAAACGCCTAGCTGTGCTTGGACATTTATAAGGCGTACGGAAGAGCACAAGTTCTCCCACCGTAGGTTGGACTAGACTAACTAACACACCGCATAATCCACCTAGGGCCCCTGCGGGCATTTAACGTTAAATAATTACATAACTAATCCAAAATTGATCACCATGAAAAATGGGCACAGATAAATAATAGAGCCCACGAAATGAGAACTACTAAAATAAAATGTTAATAATACAGATACAGACACTGAGCCGCATCCCCCAGAAAGGGGGGTGGCCGACGGCAAGGCGCACCTCACACCCTCATACGCTCACACTCACACTCACAACTTAGCCCTTTTGTGCAAAAGGGTCCGGCCGGTGCCCCCGCAACATACACTCTGGGTCACGAGTGCAGTCTGAGGATCCGTTGTCAGCAGCAGGGCCCGACAGTATTCACTGGTTTACCCCAGCCGCGTCATGATGGCCAGCCTCTCCCCCCCTCCCCCACACGACATCCTGACGGCGGGATGCCAAGGGCGGGAAAGCAAATGAGAGCAGCTTCACAATCAACCATTCACAACCATTCTCCATTCACGCCTGTTCATTGCACGCTCTCTTGCCACCTCCACATTCATGTCTCTCCTTCCCTACGCCTGCTTCACACCATCCATCCACCAAAACTTCGGTCTACCTTTAGGCCTGCAACCACACGCCGCCTCCGCATTTATCACCCTTTTCACCAATCTCTCTTCATCCATCCTCTCCATGTGCCCGAACCATCTCAGAAACGCGAATCCACTCTGTCCTCAAACTTCTTCACCATCCATGTTCTGATTCGAATCACGTCGTTGGTGATCCGGTCTGTCAGCGTTTCTCCAGCCATGCTCCTCAGACATTTCATCACGAAAACATTCAACCTTCTTCTCTCTTCTGCTCTCACCCCCAAGCCTCAGCTCCGTAGAGTACAGTTGGGACAACAAAACCCTCATACAGCCCTTTCTTTGCTTCCATCCCCAACGTCCTACAGCTCATTACACTCTTCAGTGCACCCAACACTTTACGTCCCTCCTTCACTCGCGCCTTCACTTCAGTTTCCACTAGTACAGTTTTCTCCACAAGGGAGCCCAGATACTTATAAAAATGAATGCTGCAACTCGAGAAGTATCCGTCTGAATGCTGCAACTCGAGAGGTATCAGTCTGGTAAGTTGTATGGGAGAGTGCTGATCAAAAGGATTAGAGACTGTACGAACAGCGCAATTGGAGAGGAACTGAGTGGCTTTAGGAGTGGTAGAGGGTGTACCGATCAGATTTTTGCAGTGAGACAGGTATGTGAGAAGTACCTTGCCAAAGGAAAGGATGTGTTCTGGGACTTCATGGATCTGGAGAAGGCATACGACAGGATTGACAGGGAAGCGCTGTGGAGGGTGTTGCGTTTGTATGGAGTGGGCGGACATCTGTTGAAAGGGTGCAGAGTTTTTATGATGACAGCCGAGCATGTGTCAGAGTGGGAAGCGAGGTGAGTGATTGGTTCACAGTGAATGTGGGACTGAGACAAGGCTTCGTGATGTCTCCCTGGCTGATCAATCTCTGTATGGACGGAGTGATTATGGAGGTTAACGCGAGTGTGCTGGGTCGGGGCTTGGAGCTTTTGGAAGCGAATGGGCGGAGTTGGCAGTTGAGCCAGTTGCTATATGCTGATGATACGGCCCTGGTTGCGGATTCAGAGGAGAAGCTAAGTAGGCTAGCGCCTGAGTTTGGTAGAGTGTGTGAGAGGAGGAAGCTTCGAGTGAACGTGGGAAAAAGTAAAGTAATGAGATGCTCGAGGACTGTCGATGCGAGCAAAATTAGTGTCACCCTAAAATGAGAGCTCTTGGAGGAAGTTCAGTGTTTCAAGTATCTGGGCTTCCATATGGAGATAAGTGAACTAGTGGAAACTAAAGTGAAGGCGCGAGTGAAGGAGGGGTGTAAAGTGTTGAGTGCACTGATGAGTGTAATGAGCTGTAGGACGTTGGGGATGGAAGCAAAGAGAGGGCTGTATGAGGGTGTTGTTGTCCCAACTGTGCTCGACGAAGCTGAGGCTTGGGGGTGAGAGCAGAGGAGAGAAGAAGGTTGAATGTTTTCGAGATAAAATGTTTGAGGAGCATGGCTGGAGTAACGCTGAGAGACCGGATCACCAACGACATGGTTCGAATCAGAACAGGGATGGTGAAGAAGTTGGAGGACAGAGTGGATATGCGTGTTCTGAGATGGTTCGGGCACAAGGAGAGGATGGACGAAGGGAGATAGGTGAAAAGGGTGATGGATGCGGAGGCAAGTGGTTGCAGGCCTAGAGGTAGACCAAAGTTTGGGTGGATGGATGGTGTGAAGCAGGCGTTAGGAAGGAGAGACACGAATGTGGAAGTAGCGAGAGAGCTTGCAATGCACAGGCGTGAGTGGTGAATGGTTGATTTTGACGCTGTTCTGCCGGGCTTTCCCGCCCTTGGCATCCCATTGTCGGGATGGTCGTGGGTGGGGGAGGCCGGCCATTATGACGCGGCGGGGGTAAACCAGTGAAAACTGTCGAGCCCCGCTGCTGACAACGGATCCTCGGACTGCACTCGTGACCCGGAGTGTATGTTGCGGGGTTACCGGCCGGACCCTTCAGCACAAAAGGGCTAAGTTGTGTGAGTGTGAGCGTATGAGAGTGTGAGGAGCGCTTGCCGTCGGCCACCTCCCTCTCTGGAAACGCGGCCTACTGTATGTCTGTATCTGTATTAACAATAACACGGGCACATCCGCACCAACACCTAGCGTTCATCCACTGCTGGGTGGCCCCTCGGCGGCGGCTCTTCGACCCGAGGCACGACTCATCCCACCATCGCACCCTCCGACCCCACCACCACTTCCCGGGCCAGCAAAACAACCTTAAGGCAATGCCGGACACTTCAACATATTACAAATGAGCACAAACGGCATTGATCAGAAACAAGTAGAACAAACACTTCTTACACAAACTTCAGTCACATCGCCTTGAAACAAAACTCAAACATAAATCCAAAAAGCCATAGTTTCTTGGTTACACCACACCCCGCCATGACCGTCCCAACAACGATGGCGTTACACCTGTACATAAAAAACCTTACTTCACGAACACAACCGCCATCACTCGCGCACAACTTCCTAACAATACTTGAGAACTACAATCACTACTCATACAAATCCACATAACACAACACAATTTATTTAGCATATACCTCCTTCCAACAAAGCTCTTGTAAAACCGCAATACACATCCCACCTTGACTACCTCAACACAACCACCATCTCCACCCTAGGTGACTTCAATGCACACGGCCCCTCTGCCTGGCTCACCTCTCGCCAAGCGCTGACCGGAGGAGCAGTGATCTCATTGACACAATAATCCCATTAAACCACACTGACACATCCACTCGTAAACCCTCCAACACAAACACTCAACAGACCTCCCCAGATGTCACATTCTGCTCTTTCAATCTTGCTCTAAATTGTCAATTGGCGGTTCAAAAGACATGGCATCTGACCACCTCCCAATAGTCATCAACTGTCAACTTAGATCCCCTATCCACAACAAGCCCCCCCCACACTTTTCGTAACAACAGGAGAGTAGACTGGGACGAATACATAACATCAATAGAAATCGCCCAACAAGACTTTCCTATCACCCAATACACATCCATCAAAATGGCCGCAGAACACTTCACCACTGTACTAAACCAGGCAAACAGACAACACATAACCTCCGAGGTCTTCCGTGACTTCAATCCAGCTTTCTATACATACATCAAGTGCAAAATTCCGCAACGAAATCATCTCCGTTACCCTCCAGAAACGCCCGAATCACAAAGATTCAAGCCCTTAACGCAAAAAAATATGCAGATATCTGAAAGCAACAGACGAATCTATGGCGGGACGTGCTTGCCAACACCAACCAAACCTCACCATCAAAATCACGGAAACTCATTAGGAGCTTACAACAAAAACACAAACTAAATAGACACACATGAGGTAATCACACTAACAGCAAGCGGACATACCTTACTATGCAAACACCTGTCACCTACCACACTATCCAGACAATAGGAGGACACTCAAACAGTTAGACGAATTACAGACAGACCCAAATATTGATCATCTCATTACATCAGCCATGACCATAACCGCCATTCGCTAGACCCAAAAACTCAACAGCAACGGGCCCAGACAGCATATCATATATGAACCACAAACATCGACGTCCACACGCCATCGTGACCCTCACAAATGTCTTCAACTTTTCCATACTACACAATACAATACCCAACACTTGGAAACAAGACAAAATCCTCCACAGATACTAGGTCGAAATCCACCAGCAAGGAGAGTGGCCGACGGCAAAAGGCACCTCACACACTCAAAGTTGCACACCTTAGCCCTTTCGCGCAAAAGGGTCCGGCCGAGAAACCCACAACACACCCTCCGGGTCATGAGTGCGGTTCGAGGTCAGTATCGGCAGCAGGGCCCGACAGTGTGAATAGTTTACCCCTGCCGCGTCATGATGACCGGGCCTCCCACCCCGCCAACGATATGCCTAGGACGGGAAAGCACATCAGGGCAGCGTCAAAACTCATCCGTTCACAATCTTTCTCCACTCACGCCTATCCGGTGCACGCTCTCTCGCCACCTCCACACTCACGTCTCTCCTTCTTGACGCCTGCTTCACACCATCCATCCTACAAAACTTCGGTCTCCCTCTAGGCCCACGTCCACTCGTCTCTGCCTTCAACACCCTTTTCACCTATCTCCCTTCATCCATCCTCACCATGTATCCGAACAATCTCAGAACACGCGCATCAACTCAGTCCTCTAACTTATTTGCAATCCCCTTTCCGATTCGAACCGCGTCGTTAGTGAACCTGTCTCTCGGCGACACTCAAGCCATGCTTCTCAAACATTTCCCCTCGAAAACATTCAACCTTCTTCTCTCCTCTGCTCTCACCCCCAAAATCACAGCTCCGTACAGCACAATTAGGACAACGATACCCTCATACAGCCCTCTCTTTGCATCCATCTCCAACGTCCTGCAGCTCATTAAACTCTTCAGTGCACGCAACACTTTACACCCCTCCTTCACTCGCGATTTCACCTCACTTTCCACTAATTCAGTCTTATCCACATGGGAGCTCAGATACTTGGAACACCGAACTTTTTTCACACACTCTCCATTTAGATACAGATACAGACACTAGGCCGCATCCCCCAGAAAGGGAGGTGGCCGACGGCAAGGCGCACCTCACACCCTCACACAACTTAGCCCTTGTGTGCTAAAGGGTCCGGCCGGTAGCCCCTCAACTTACACTCTGGGTCCCGAATGCACCGACGAACCGTCGTCAGCAGCAGGGCCCGACAGTTTTCACTGGTTTACCCCCGCCTCGTCATAATGACCAGGCCCCCCCCACCCACGACCATCCCGACAGCGGGATGCCAAGGGCGGGAAAGCACATCAGAGCAGCGTCAAACTCTACCATTCACAACCATTCTCCACTCACGCCTGTTCATTGCACGTTCTCTCGCCACCTCCACATTCATGTCTCTTCTTCCCAACGCCTGCTTCAGACCATCCATCCACCCAAACTTCGGTCTACCTCTAGGCCTGCGACCACTCGCCTCCGCATTCATCACCCTTTTCACCAATCTCCCTTCATCCA
>SDVV010001709.1:0-24840 GCA_016164225.1 Gammarus roeselii
ATAACCCGGGTTGGTGTGTGCGGAGTTGGTGTTGGTTTGGCAGGCTCCATGACCTTGTCACTTGAACAGCTTGGGTGGGCATTTTGCCATCGCTTACAATTGGTGTCAGAAGTGGGATAGACCACCGCTCAACCGCCCTGGGTTTTGGTTTAGTAGGGAGGGATTGTGAGCGTGGCTCCCTTGGCTGCTTTCCAGGGGTGGGAGAGCGCCAAGGTGAATCCTCCACTATCCAAGGTCTTGGGGTGGGTGTCGCCCATGTCTGTGATGTGGCCTGGAAATGGAAGACCTGTGTGCCGGCACTGCTCTGCGTTTGCCAGACCCAGAATTGAACCCAGAGGACACCCTGGAGAGGGGTGGCTATTTTAGGCAGTGAAGCCTGTAGGGGTGCTGCGGCACAGCCCGACATACCCAGGGGTGGAAAAGCCTGTAACGGGGTGCCAGCCAGAGAGCGGCATGCCCGGGGTGCCCGGTTTTATTCTATAGCCCAGGTGAGCCTGGTCCCAGTGGTCATAACCCGGGTTGGTGTTTGCGGAGTTGGTGTTGGTTTGGCAGGCTCCATGACCTTGCCACTTGAACAGCTTGGGTGGGCATTTCGCCATCGCTTACACAAGCAACAATGATCATGCAAGCAATAAAGTAGGTGAGGAAAACCCTGCCTGCCAAGCAGAAGAACACAGGGAAGGGAAGTAGGAAAGATCAAGTTATGAGGCAGAACACAAATAATAAGTAAAGAAGAAAATGGTTCAGTTTGGCCTCTTTGATGTCACACTTCTCTGTTCAACCCTTTTTGCACACAGTAAAAATTCCCTACTGTGAATGTTCCTTTAGGGTGAGCTGCTGCCCAAGATGTGGGGTTGAAAGGCAGTTCCTGATATGTTGATATTGGAACGAGAGGAATCATCAGGTGGTTCTCTTTTGATGTCATCAACAAGAGTAGCTTACAGACCAATTGATGCAAAGGATTTGAAGGGAATGACTGTAGCATAGCCTCCCATGTGTTGAAATACATTTTGAGCTGCATCCGCATCTGAAATACATTTTGATCGCAACTTTATCACAATGATCTTGCAAAGTTAGGTGAGCTATGCTGGCTATTTTGTTCAGTTAGTGATTATTGATATAACCTTGCAAGCTGTCTTATATCTAAAAAGACACCAAAAAATAAAGAAAAAAACATAACAGGAACTTGAGCAAGGGGATTTGTTTGTTATAATAAGGTGTATGCATGCACAGCATTGCATCATACACTGGAAAGCCTAACTACTGCATCTATAATATAAATATATATATATATATATATCTATATATATTTATATACACATGTCCTGCAGTATAATATAAATAATATAATATAATATTATATAAATGTATAAAATATATATATATATCTACATATTTATATACACATGTCCTGCACTAATGAGTGCAGGACAAAACAAATGGAAAAAAACATGATAAAATTAAGATTTCTATGACTATAAGCAAGAAATATAAAAACAATGATGCGTTTACAACAATAGTACAAGTATCTTCTAGTACGACAATGGTATTATTAAATTGAATATTACAAGAAAATACCTTGAAAATTGTACTAAATTTAATGTGATCATCATTCAATATTGTAACATGCATGTTCTACCTCAAGCGCATCAAATACAATTGAATTAGCTATATCAAATTATGATGTAAAACATATAATAAATAAATGCAAAGGGACAGAAATTAACGGGATCAATCAATCCAGTAGTGACAAGGTGCGGTAGCCAACAGTGTGCCCTGGCTTGACCGATCCCAATGACAAGGCAGGCACAATTTACCCTGGCTTGATCGATCCTGCTGATCAAGTAAGCCCGTGTTACTGTGCTGGTTAGATCAAGCCAGGATCTTACCTTTGCAGCCCCAAAAGCCTTGCCAACTGGGCACGCAGAAATGAGAGGCGGTACACCTCAGCGCCTCAGCAAGCAAAAAGAACAGCACAGTACAAGCACTGCAGCAGGACCCTGGTCTGGATGGGCTCAATAGGTCCAAATAAAACAAAACAACAAAGACAGTCAACAACTGCCAGCAACACAAACAAAGCCACAATATCACATCAAATTGAGTCTAGCAAAACTCATATTGGGTCTAGCAAAACCCAACTATCTCAGATCCCCCAAATATCCCACTTTCCACACACATGAGCAGTAGTCCAAGAGGCTATGAAAATAGAACTTCCATTGACAGTAGATCAGAGCAGACTGGTTGCCAGAGTGGAAGCCTTTTTACAACGCTCCTCACATGGAGATGAAACTGCAGCCTTGAGTCAACAAGCACTCCCAAGTCCCTGAAGGAATTGACATACTCAAGTACCCCACCATTCAAATTATAAGCAATTCTTATCTTCAATCTGCTCCAATTCAAGACTGCTCCTGTAGAAACGCATAAAGACACATGTCAATGTTCAACAAGAGATTTCATGACAATGACACAGACCACCAAATTCAGACCCCTCAGCAATGAACGAAGTAAGTGTGGCACTATATTTATAGCCATATAGCACCTTTCCAGTGCTGAGTGATACAAATAGTTGAATTTCCTTTGCTAAGTCCTTTACTTTCATATGCAAAACATTTTATTGAACAAAAATTAAGGAAAGTAGCATTATGTGGTTTGATTGATCCCGACAATCATGTAAGGGTTAATGACACTAGAGAGAGCAATTTAATAACTGGTCCAGTTTAGCACTCTGTGGATTACTGGTGGAACCTTAGATCATTAGCACAAGACTTCATAAAACAGGTTACTGAAGCCTGTGGTCAATACAATCAGTTAGCTGCTGGACAAGTGAATGGCTCATTCTTAGCACAAAGACAATATTTAATTCTTAATAGACAACAATTGAATCTCCAATGTTGGGTCTTGTACAGGTTAGGTCACTTGAATATTGGGCAAACAAACAAGCACATGCATTAAGTAGCCAGTATAGCTAGTATACAAGCAGGGAAGAGCAGTTGGCTGGCAAGTTGATGTTGTGGCATTTCTTGACTACTTGCAAAGTTCAAGCTGGAGTGGAGAAATGCAGGACAGGCTTGAGAAACACTTGCACAACAATACTGCAAGCAAGGTCAAGAGCAAGTGGGTAGCTTACCTCTACATGACAGTCAAGGACAACACAGAGTGGAACCTGTGCCTCTGCTAGTGATTAACTCAAGACTGGTGGCAGCCAGTTGAGAGTATGCAGGTTGAGCCTAAAACAGGGTGCCCCTGCTATAAATCATTAGGAATTAGGTATGCATTCGCTGACAAATAACATCCTTGCACTTAAGTACCTGCAAGAAGCAAGGATAGTACTAAAGTATTCATCATGCAATCACCCCTGCAACCGAATCAAGAAAACCATCTGATTAATTTTACAGCTCCCAGTAAGGTAACATTTACTTGCCAAAACGGTTCCCTGATTGCACGTGATGGGGTGCTCTCAAATGGACATGCAGGGTGCAGGTAGGAGCTGAAGCAGACTGCAGCAGATTGCAGTAGAAAGCATGCAAGAAGCCAGCAAGCAACTAGGTTAACAAGACTACCTGCCTAACAGAAGAACACAGAGGATGGAAAATAGGAACGATCAAGTTATGAGATACAACACAACAAACAATTAATGCTCAGGCAAATTATTATTTTACCTCTTCAGGATTGTGAGGTGCTTGAGTAGATAATTTTGTCCCAGGTAGGTAACATCTATTCTGGAGGTATCTAGCCATTTGTCTGGTTGCCAATTTGGGTTCCAGGGACAGAGCACAGAGGATCCACTTATGCCTAACTAAAGTCTTTTGCAAGGCCCTGGAATTCTGACTTTAATCTAGAAATGTGTTGTGCTGTGCTTTTACAGAGATCGGATTGATTTTTGATGCTCTGGTTTTAATTAACCTGTTCTTCCTGCAAGTTAGAGCATTGAAGTTTGTTTCTGCATATAATGTCTTGAATGTCAGTGTGGACTCAAGTTTCAGATGTAACCATTATATTTGTGTGGTGGCTTCGAAAGCTGGTGGGTTGGCAAACTGCTTGTTGAGATCAACTGGTTGAAAAGCCACTGGAGTTACTGCCTGTGTTTGAATATTGTGGGGACTGCTGACTGCTTGAGTCTATTCAGATGGGACCAGAAACATTGATGGTTCTGATATGCACTATGGTAGCTTGGATTTGTTTTCTGTCAGTGGTCTGCTTCTGAGGGCAGACCTGATAGAAGATCAGAAAAAAAATTCACCCCTGATCAGTAATTTGCTAAATGTGTACTAAGGCTTCAAGAGTTTGTAGAAGGGGTCATTTGCAAGAGTTGGCATTTTCTCTTCACTCTTCAATGCCTACCATAGGTCCTTGAGTGTGAGATGTGTATGTGTGTGGAATGGACTGCCTGCCAATGTAGCGCATCAACAAATATCACTTGTTATAAGCAAACCCTTGTAAATTTGATGTATGATGAATTTTAAAATTTTGTCAAGCCTAATGAAGTTTAGTTTGTGAAATAATGCACGCTTGCATATTGTTGTATAGCTACATTTTCTTGCATATTGCCACTAACAAAGTTACTGTATAACCAGTTGCCTGAAGTACAAGTTTCAAAATATTTTGTCTATCATTTTGCCATGCATTCACAGTTCAGGTACACTGTCATCTGTGCCTCCTGTTCTGCACTCCGGCTCTGTTGGTTGGTTGGGCAGTCTTGAGGGCCATTATTAGGTGGATTATGTTGTCCTCTTTGTTCACTCAGAAGCATTCAATGTTATCAATTGTTCAGTTGTGCTGTTCAAACTACAGTGTGTGGGTAAATCTGGTGGATGACTGAATTGTATCTGTAGTCATCAGGCT
Source organism: Gammarus roeselii (assembly GCA_016164225.1). NCBI lineage: Eukaryota > Metazoa > Arthropoda > Malacostraca > Amphipoda > Gammaridae > Gammarus > Gammarus roeselii. The sequence continues at coordinate 4,843 of SDVV010001709.1, forward strand.
GGAGGACAAATGGTTTTCTGTTGGGGGAGCTGTCAGTTACTTTTGGCAAGTGACGAGTGAACTTCTCCAGGCCTCTGTGTTGGGTCCATTCTTGTTTTGGTTGTAGCTATGTTACTCATGTTTCAGTGGGTGTGGTTTTTAATTAGAAGGCCTTTGCTGATGACTTCAAACTTTGTCTGAGTTTCCAACTGGGTGTACAAGCAGTTTTTTTGCCAGGGTAAGTTATCTTTGCAAAGTGATCTGAATTTGGTGCAGTCAGCATCCTTATCATGGAATCTCATGCTGAACATTGACAAGTTTGTATATAGCTTTGGCTATATGGGTTTCAACAGGGATTGGCTTGATTCGGATCATCCTAACATTGGAATTTGTTACAATATCAACAGTGTCATATTTGATCATGTTGATTTCTGCACGTATTCGAGGTGCTTGTCAACTTGAGGCGGCAGCAGTTTCATCTACTTATGTTGAGTGTTGTAAGAAATACTTTTGCTCTGGCGACCAGTATGCGTGGCTTTACTGTTGATAGAAGTTCTTATTTCATTGTGTCATTATTCATCACTTGTATTAGATCCATTTTGGACTAATGATCGTATGTATGTGTGTGTGTGCGGGATGTGGGATATTTGGATGATATGATACTGCAGGAATTTGATCAGAGGTGGTGGACCAGGGAGATTGATGGTCTGGGTGGGAGGACTATAGAGAGTGGCTCAGGGCTCTGCAGGTCAATGTTTTTATTGGGTGGATTGTTCAAAGCTTTTTCATTGTTCTTGAGTTAGTCTGCTCCATTTGATACAGGTCTGGATATTGCTGGACGTTGTCTGTTTTTCATGCTGTTGGTTCCTCTGTTGAACGGACTATAAGCAGAGATTCTTTAATTTGCGCTGTGCTCACTCAAACAAACTGCACTCTGGTGTGGTGCAATACAATTCCTTTTGTGGCTTCAAGAGGGCCATGGTTGAGGAGTGGGGGAGGTGTTGCATGGGTTATGCTGGAACCAATCTGTTCAGTGAAAATTCAAAGTTTCCTTGTTATGTAGCTATCATGCGAGTTACTTTGAAGTATGTGGAAAATGGTGTGGGTCATCCTTGGTTGATGCAATGCACGCACCAAGTTATTTCTGCGTTAGCTATAAATATGAAGTCACCCCAGTTGGTTGATGCTACTTAGAAAACAATCTTAAGATAAGATAAATTGAAAAACTGCTTGAATAGTAATCTAAAAACTTGAAACCCTGTTTGCCATTTTTTTTTGTCAAAAATAATTATTCTTATCACAAAACTGTTCAAGTTTCATCACTAGTTCTTACTTTCACCTCTTTACACCCATGAGCATAGATCTCACCCACCCCTGTGAAACATGTTGCCACGTCTAGTTGAGGTAGGGACACAGTACTTGCTGGGGTTTGTACAACCAACACAGAGCCATCATAGTTAAAGACTGGTCCTGACATTTTGGGAATCGCTGGGATTCTGCTGAGCTCAAACTCTGCAAGTGAGGTGATTATCCATCTCACTGTCCCACAATGCAGACTAAAATCTGTTTATGTAGCTGCATTTTAACCCTTACTGTTCCTGTATGCATCAGCATGTGTATGTGCCACAAATTAAATATAAATTTCATTTAACTGATAGTCACTATTTTTCCTCACAAAGGTGTGCAAACCTACCAGAATTGATGATCTTAGTGCTCTATGGGAGAGCTTGCAATGTTTTGGCATTGAGGCTCTGGTAGAAATGAGAATTGGATCAAATCTGCTGAACTCGTTGGTGGTGGTGTTAAATGATAGCGTGGGGAATATTGCATGAAGAGACCCTAGCATGCTAAACTATTTTATAGGCCCTAGAATCCTATTAGGAACATGTACCCTCAAGTCTCTAGAAACGTGTAGCTACTGTAAAGTGACCTGTCCATTTGCCTCACAGGTTCATAATAGGTGTTCTCAAATAGCCAAATGTTTTCCCCTTTGTTTAGAAATAGATGCAACTGAGTTGGGTTAGTTAGGGTATGTTGCAGTTGTCACATTGATACACCCACACCAGCATGCCCAGCAGAACTACTTTGACCCTTACATGGCCCAAACCCCTCAACCTTGCTCAGTGAACACCATTATGCTTGTGTTGGAGCAAGTATGACACCGTGGTCACCTCTTTCATCTCTGAAAATATTTTGATACTTTCCTAATATGCTTTATGACTACACATAGCAATTAGTAAGGTATTCCCCCATTTTGTGGAAAAGGCTTGGATTTATGGGAAAGTCAAGGCCAGTCAATGCTGGCTAGCTTTTTGTTGATTTGAATGACAGTGTTGAATTTAATTCTTTTATTCATTTAAACCTTTGTATGGATGTCAACTTTTATTCTGCCAACGTTTGATTTTGTTTTTCAGCCGGTGGAGGAAGAGCAGTGGAATGACTTCAAAGATGATGAGACTGTAGATGTTTCCAATTTGAGAATTACTAAATTAAATATAGAAGAGGAGGAAGAAGGACGGGGTGGACAAGGTGAAGGTGGGGAGGAGGGCAAAGAGAGCACTGGTGAAGACAAGAAAGATGGTGTTTGGAAGATTGAAGAACAAAAATCAATCCAGAGCACAATTTGCGAGGCTGTTGATGCAGGCCTGGATGATGGGCTCCAGGATGTGAAGGCCACAGTTGCTGCAATGAGTGCCAACCCCAATTGGAGCAGCCGACTAGCTAAGGAACTTCAGCCATCTCTACTCCCTCGGGGTGTGAATGCACCAGGTGAGCAGTTCAATCATCATCTAATGCTTAAGAGTGGATGAGTTCTAATGAAAGCTTGGAATTTAGGAGGGCTACAGATTTTCCTCTAGCTTGTATCATGACTGAACCAGACAAACATCTTCAGGCCCTTGCCAAAGCTCCTATTCAGAACTCTTTGTTCAAGTGTGATTTATTTTTGTCAATCTGACGCATCCTTCAGCTCCAATCTTTGATTCTGAGCAGAAGGTGCAACCAAGATGGTGCATATTAGAAAAAAAGGTTGCCAAGATGAGTACAAAGCACCACTGCTGCCAGATTTTGAAGCAAAACCTGTCACTGCTATCACCAAACTGTCAATTTAAGAGGTAGAAATGATTAGCTAAATTGCTGCAAGATAAAAGGGAAGGCTCCTGATGGTAAAAATGAATTTTCAGAGGCAGTGCTAGATGTCTCCCTATTTGCCTTCTAATCCAGACTGGTTGGGCTTCAACAAGTTGCATCTACAATCCAACCTATGATTTCATCTGTTATTTTGAAGTATAAGTAGGAGCAGGGGCACGTGAAGTTGGGGTTGAGAGAAATGAGGTGAAGCATGTGGGGAGATCAAAAAGGAATGCAGATTCTAGGTTGGGATGGCCATGGTGCAAGAATTTTGTGAGAAAGATGATGCTCTGGAAAGTTGTAAAGAGGCTGAGCTATGGGGGGGAGATGGGGAAAAAGAGATGGGAAAGATGTTACTGGTCGGTTGTTATTGAAAAATGGTAATGTACCAAAGATGTAGTCAAGTATTTTGAAAGTTGTTGAATGTTTTGAATGGCCGAGAGGTAGGCATTGTTACTGTAGGTCACTCACAGCAAGAACTGTTTGCAGGCATTACTAAGGTAGAGGTGCAAGCTATGCTAGATGGATGGGATCAAAGTAGGGCAGGAAAGCTCCTAGTTGGACAGTGCTGCAGCAGTGATTTCAGAGGAGGGGAGTATTCTACATTATTTCGTTTGTGTTGGGTGTAGTGTCGTTTGAGTGATGCAGTCGTTACAGTTTTTCTCTGTGAAGGGCAGAGGAGACGCAAATGTATGGAAACTCCCAAGACATTGGTTTGTTATTGGATGGTGCAATTGATAGAAAACTGTGGGGCTTGAAAAGTGGTAGAGGGTGTGCAGTTGCCGTGAGACAAGTCTGCGAGAAGTACAGAGAGGATGTGTTCTGGGTGGCAGATTCGGATAGGTCTATAGGCTAGTATGGGAGGAGAAAGCTGGAAGTTGAACTTTGTCAAAATGAAGTAATGAAGTTTGTGAGGAATGAAGCGTAATCATTGTTCTGGGATCGAGAGTTATTGGAGGGAGTTCAGTGTTGAGAGTATATGGGCTTCTATGTGGAGATGACAAGGCGAGTGGAAACTGAGGTGTAAGCTTGATTGGAGGAAGGGTATTGAGTTAAGGGTATCCTGAAAAGTGAAATGAACTGTAGGGCATCGGGTATATGAGCAAACAATGGTGTATGAGGGGTAGTTGCCCCAACTGCACTACTGGACGTTAGGTGTGAGATTGGATTAATGAAAAAAAGTGAATGTTTTCGAGACGAAACATTTGAGAGGTGGCTATGGCAAATGTTATGCTGAGGGATGAGATCAATACGTCAGAATTGGAACGAAAACTGAAGGAGTAATAGTACTGAGTAGATTCACTTGTTTTATGGGGTCTGAACACATGAGGATTAGTCATGGGAGATTGATATAAAAAGCGATGAAAGTGAGGCGAGTGGGCTCTGGTCTAGAAGAAGACTGAAGCTTTGGGCGGATGGATGACGTGGTGCAAGCCTTAGGAAGGAGAAACATCGGTGTGGTGATAGCAAGAGTGCATGTAATAGATAGGTTTGGATGGACGTGGGTGGGGAGAGCAATAATGACGTAGTAGAAGAGACCACTGAGAACTTCAGGTCTCTGCTGCCTGACCTCACTTTCGACACGAAGTCACTTCGTGTCGAAAGTGAGGTCCGGCAGCAGAGACCTGAAGTTCTCAGCGGTCTCTTCCACCCACGTCCATCCAAACCTATCTATTACATGCACTCTTGCTATCTCCACACCGATGTTTCTCCTTCCTAAGGCTTGCACCACCGACAGCAAGGAACACCTCACTCTCTCCCTAAGCCATTTCCAGCCAGGAAGACACACACACACACACACACACACATTTACACACACACATACATACACATACACACACACTTACACACACACATACATACACACACACACACACATACACACACACACACACACTTAATGTGTGTGTGTATATGTGTGTTTCTTCCTGGCTGGAAATGGCTTAGGGAGAGTGTGAGGTGTTTCTTGCTGTCGGTCATCCATGCTCCTGGGGAATCAGCCTTGCATAGTAGTTAAGTGCTGTGATGACTTGAACATGCTGAGAGTCGAAGCAATCCTGAAGGTGAGACGTGTCGATGACATGGTGCAGCACTGCTTGCTGATCTAACTTTCGGTGCCAGGGCATGGCCTCCAGTACGCTAGAAAGCCTCGACATTCTAATCTGTTCTTGTTTATTAATTTATTTAGCTTTCTTGTAGTTTACCAATATTGATGAAAAGTACCAAGGTAGCTAGGTCACTGTATAGGTATGTTTGGTCATTTAGGTTGGAAAGTGCGCCTTCTGTTAATAGTATGTGCCTGCGTTCCTATCTACTGTTTTTCAGTTCCGTGATGCACTGATGTCCAGTAGCTATATACTTTAACTGCCTATAGTTGTAGTATATAGCTACTATAGTATAGTAGCTGTTGAAAAGAAAAAATGTCAGAAAACAATGATGCTCTTATTTATTGCCACTCCACAAAACAATTTGTCACTCGGTAAGTTTTTATATACACTGCAGCTCGAAAAGTTGTTGATACTCCTATTTTTAAGTGTGCATGTCAATTTGCCGCCAACCCTCCCAAACGTTAGCGGCTGCATATATTTGCCATGATTTTTTATTTCCAATCATGTGTTGGCTATGTTCTCGAGTCAGACATCGAAGGTAATTTTGTTCAAGTGAACATTTACACCGAGACGTTGGCTACTAACTCCAGCCTCCCATGACTGTTGCTGTTCTCTTCCACGTGTGTACTACTAGCTATTACCAACTTCAGGCTAGGAATTGCCTTTTTTTAATGCAACATGTTCTATTATTATAGTTATGCTCTTTTTGCATGCCATTATCTACCTTGAACATGTTCAATTTAAAGAGCTCTTGACCAAGGCTAGCCGAAACGCTCTTTGTTGCCCCAAGTGGGTGATAGAGCCACGTGGCCTCACCACCTAAGGGTCCACTTCAATTATAAGGTCCACTTCAATTCTTACTCTCTGCTTGTTTGGCGTTCGGCAAGAGAGGACTAGGTGCTCAGCCAAGATATCATGTTGGACATCAAACGACTCTAATACTAGCAAAAGTTATTGTACCCCTAATCGTTTAATTGAAGTTGGCGGTAGAAGGACCTAGCTCTACCATGCTTGGAATCGCCGTCTCCAATATAATCCAATCTTGCCACCTTGTTATCTTCTTGCATTGTATTTGCACAGGATCTCGGCGCAAGAAGACAGCCCCTGATATCACCAATGCTATGGCTTTCCCTTCACTGGCCGATGCGCAGGCCAACACAGGACGCAAGAAGAACCAGTAAGTAGCATTATGGGACGATCTTTCGTTTGAAAGTAGACGTTAGCTTATTGATGTTCCACAGACTGGGCGAGCATCAATTTCTCACTGCAAAGAGACCTGGTCATGTCTTTTGGGCTATCATTATTATATATCATGTTTAATATAGATAGCTGTCCTTGATTTAACATGGGCAATATCATGGGTTCATGGTTTTATTGATGCATAGTAGCTAACTCCGTGGAACGGCTTTTTGAAGTCGTCGGTGCGACATTATTGTGGCCAGCAAATACCGTTGGTTAGGTTTGAGCTGTTTTTGATCATTCTATCATTATTCTGCAATATGTTCTTACCTCTTCATCAAGAAACGTTTTAATAGGCTCCTTATGTCATTCTCTGCCAGTAGTTAGCTTCAGTGGGGATAAGCACAGGTGAGTAAATTGCTATTGCTTTCCTTACGGTTCAGCAAATTCCAGATTTTCCGTCGGATGACTCAAAGTACAATAGTCGTCCAATAGATGACCAGTTTTGGGCCTTTGTGTGGAACAGAGTTTTTAGTGTCTGAGAAAGTTACCCAGGGAGGTTATGGCAAAATCAGTCATGCTTGCATTATTTTCAACATATTATTTGTAGCCCTAGTGAGACCATTAGTGCATCGAACTAAGTGATTGTACTGATACCTTGTCAGACAGATAATCGCACATATTCTATTATTGGATCTCACGGAATTTATTTTGCTTCATATACAATCTCGTGAGTCTTGATGAAGTATCGACAAGCAAACAAAAATATTTGCGACGAGGTGTTGACACAGTTAATGTCTGCAATTACTTCTTTCAACATCTCATGCCGTACGGTTTGAAGGTCTTGATATTTTTTGTCTTTTAAGTTCAATCAATGAAGCTCCTTGCAGCTCAAGGGTCTTGCTCCGTTCGCACAAGCCAAGTTGATGATACATGCTTTACTTGCAAGTTTATGTAACATTTGTTTTTATGATATTCTCAATTTTCTTCTCATGCGCGAGGTTTCTTGTAGGTCCGTCTGAGCTTTGGCCGCAGGGTTTGGTTACTTGAGAAGTGGTGCTGATGTATCAATAGGTGGGCGGTGGCGGCACACCCGGTCGACCTTGAGCGGGTTGTGTGCTACGCACTCATCGGAATCGGGAGAGCGCCGTAGCTTATGTGGCGTACGTCGGCAGTGTCTTGATAGCTGTGTTCACAAGTATAAGAAGATAACTTGGTCACAAGTGCTTAGTTGGTAAATTGCATAGCATCAGTGTTTGAGGCTAGCTTAATAATTGAATAAAATGCTGGCTTAAGGACATACTGCAGCGAATTGTACTAACCGGGGTTTCCTTCCTTGGGCAATGTTACAACCGGCGTGCCTCAAGGATCCATGTTTAGTCCAGTTCTCTTCATAATATTCATAACGATCTCGATAGCAACGTACCCTCAAACATTAGCAAGTTTGCGGACGATAATAAGATAGGAGGAAGAGTGCAAACCGAACTTGAGTGTCAGCAGATCCAATTATACTTGTATGAAATTGATTGGTCTAAAAAGTGATATACGAAATTTAATGTAGAAAATGTCAAGTTATGCCCATAGGTCCTCATAACCTCAAGCACGAATATTCAATGTCTGGAAAGAAACGAATTCCTTTCGCCAAAGAGAGATTTAGGTGTTATCATCAATAACAACCTAAGAAGCAGCAAGCATTATAACGATGCTGCCAAGAAAGGCAACAGCATGCTGGGTGATATCCCGCACTGTCTCGTACAAAAACACACAGTATTGTAAAGTTATACAACGCATTTGTTAGACCGCATCTTGAGATCTCCGTCCAGTTCTGGTCTCCGTATCTTAGAAAAGACGTAATTGAATTAGAGAAGGTACAACGTAGAGCTACCGAACTCATTCCTTCAGTGCGCAATGAATCGTACGAAGACAGACTACGCGAACTCAATCTTCATTAACTAGAGAAGCGTAGAGTCAGAGGTGACATGATTGAGGTGTAGAAGATTATGAAAGGTAAGGAAAACGCCTTCCCACTAGTACAGATGCGAGCGGAGTGACTAGGAATAATGGAAGCATCGTTGGGAAGCATTTCTCACTCGAAATCACGCGCAGTTTCTTCACGTATAGAGTTGTCGAAGAATTTAACAGACTTCCAGCGGAGGTTGTAATCAGCAGTTCAATCGAAACGTTCAAGTCGCGGCTCGATAAATTCTACATAAATCACGACTAATGTGTGAGCCCTTCAGTTTCTGGATGTTTGAACACGGAAATGACACATGAACCTCTCATAGAGGTTCTACTTGAAAACAAATCCTCTTGTCATCTAAATACAACATAGTTTGGGCCAATAGGCCTCTTATCGTCTTTTCGCACTTGTAAACAGCAGGACTTCTGGCCCACACCAGGTTGTCTACTGATAATAAAGGAAATAGTTCGGAAATAGAACGTTAAAGAGAGTGTGTGTCCGGGTATTTTCTGTGCTACAAGATCAAGAAGGGGAAAGGTTACGGTAAAAAATAGCTTAGCTGGGCAACCCGCAATTCAAGTTCAAGTTCACCCCTCCGCTACTTGCGAACTCTCAGAATGGTAGCAAAATAGCGGACCCGGTTTCTATAAGCAAAAAGTGTCGAAGTTGCGGGCATAATAAAACTTGGGTCACCGCTGACAGATGTTGCCGTGGGTTCCATTCGCACGAAGTCTCGAGTTGACAATGCCAGGGTTAAATACAGTTAACACAACAGTCGCACGTACAGGTCCGGTCAGCTGCCATGAGCAGTTGCCTTCCATCGCCTGTGACGTGTGGTGTACTCCTATTTTGATACTGCTGTCCGCTCAAAGTTGTGGGAGCCCTGACCTCCCTCAATTTCGAGCATCTGACCTTCATAAAGACCAACCTCGAGGTCGATAAGAAGCTGCAGCAGGAAAACGAGATTGTGGTTTTATTTGAGGCGTAAAATAAACTAGTTTTCCTTCGAATTATGAAAAGTACCAATGAAGAGCGTTTGTTAGAAGAGAGCTTTGCGCAGAGGCAGTAGAGTAACCAATGAGTGACAAGTGAGTTCGCGTCGCGTCGCGTCGCGTCGCGTCGCGTCGCGTCTAAGCTACAAAGTTACAAGTTTCCAGGGTATAAAAACTTTTTTTGCTGTATCAAAATTAAGAGCAGGTCACCGCTCTAAGCCGAATATCGTCTCGCAGAGGTTAAAGTTTTCAACTCAATTGGAGAGATCGACTATCAATAAGGCAACTCAGAGGGATACCCCACTGGTGGCATCCCATTCTCACCCGCCTTCCTGCGGTGTCCTCGTTAACCACCAAATTTCATTTGTCCCTTTGTGTAAATACGTTTTTAGTAAGAAGATCCCTCCCCCTTACAGTGTTAAGCTACATCCCCCCTTTGGTGCACGAAGAGGTGAGCCCCCATTGACACCAGGGTTTGACAAGAAAAAAAAAATCGTACAAATAAGTTTATAAAAATACGTCGAAAAAATTAGCTTCAAGTCTAGTTATAAGATTATATTTTAGTTGATTCAAGTTAAATTTGAGAACGTACATGAATATACTTGTATACACGTCAAGTCGTATGTAATTAAGGCCCCACCTTCATTACCCAGAACCACGGGTAGAAGCCGGGGATCAAACAATGGGCAAGACCATGCCCTATCAGAGAGGGGCTGACGGCCCCTCCAGAGCGTCAAACTCAAACCAGTCTGCGAAAAAGAATGACGAGCCCCGCGTGGGTTCCTCATCGTCAGAAGACCTGACTCAGGTTGCTGTCGATGACACAAATAAACACCATCTCAAAGCTGAACGCGAATATGGTCGGAATGCAGAATGTCCTCGGCAGGATAAACAAAATGATGGGCCTTCCTGAGTTGGAGACAGAGGACTGCTCGGCACCCTCCAGTGAAGTCGGTGAACGCCTTTCTAAACTCGAGAACTTTTCTGCAACTATGAATACCTGACTGGATGGGCTGATGAAGAGGATAGATGCCAGGGAACCCGTAACCTGTTCGTTTGCTTCCGCCTCTGACCTCTCTGATAACATCGCTCTCCTCCCAGCCAAACCTTATAACGCCCGAATGCCAAGAAACGTAAACAAGAGGCAATACACTCGATTTGGTGTCCACAACCTATGCAACAACGGCCCTAAATTCCCCAAACACTTGAAAATCATATTTTTCGTCAATGACAGACCGAATATTTGCCCATATAAACTAGAAGAAGAACTAGGCTCCACGACTGGCCATCCAATTCTCAACATCACCGTCAGCGGTGACGACCACTTCATTAAAAGAGACACAAAACTTCTAAGTGACTATACTATCCAAAACCAGAATATGCAAAAAGCCTTGCAAAATCATATCACATCCAGCTGTTTCCATGAGTTCAGGCCTGATTTACATCAAGGGTCTCCCCAGTGATAGAGCCGACGAGTTCATCACCGGACTCGTCCAATACAAGGAATGTATAGTTGAAGCGAAAATCGCACCAAAAATTAAACCGAAAAGAAACATTACCACGGCCTTTCTGCTTAAATTCAATTGCTCCACCCCACCCTAATTACATAGACATACCTCTCTGAGGTATGTCTATGTAGCTGAGGCTTAGGGGGTGAGAGCAGAGGAGAGAAGAAGATTGAATGTTTTCGAGATGAAGTGCTTGAGGAGCATGGCTGGAGTAACGCTGAGAGACCGGATCACCAACGACGTGGTTCGAATCAGAACAGTATGTATGTATGTATGTATAGACATACAGCCGTTTCCCCCTAGTTAGGGGGGTGACTAAGCTAGGCAGACACAGAGGGGGGAGGCGCCAAATCTCCCCGCCACAAGACCGCCGTGTCCCTGCCGAGGCTCGAACTCGCGACATGCAGCACCAGAGGCTGACACTGCAGTCGGATACGCTAACCACTCGGCCACGGCGGCCTTTAAATCAGAACAGGGATGGTGAAAAAGTTGGAGAACAGAGTGGATTCGCGTGTACTGAGCTGGTTCGGGCACATGGAAAGGATGGATGAAGGGAGATTGGTGAAAAGGGTGATGAATGAGGAGGCGAGTGGTCGCAGGCCTAGATGTAGACCGAAGTTTGGGTGGATGGATGGTCTGAAGCAGGCGTTGGGAAGAAGAGACATGAATGTAGAGGTGGCGAGAGAGCGTGCAATGAACAGGCGTGAGTGGAGAATGGTTGTGAAGGGTTGATTTTTGATGCTGCTCTGATGTGCTTTCCCGCCCTTGGCACCCGCTGTCGGGATGGTCGTGGGTGGGGGGGGGGCCGACCATTATGACGGGGCGGGGGTAAACCAGTGAAAACTGTCGGGGCCCTGCTGCTGACGACGGTTCCTCGGTGCATTCGGGACCCAGAGTGTAAGTCGAGGGGCTACCGGCCGGACCCTTTAGCACAAAAGGGCTAAGTTGTGAGGGTGTGAGGTGCGCCTTGCCGTCGGCCACCCCCCTTTCTGGGGGATGCGGCCTAGTGTCTGTATATCTGTATCTACCTTTCTTCGACGCCAAAACCAAGGTTACACCCTTCGGCGTCCGATGCGATGCTATAAATGACAGAAATACGGACACACGAGCAGAGATTGCCACGGTAAGCAAAGATGTTCGCACTGCTCCCAATACGACCACGATAAACGGGATGATCCCTTGTCGTGATCATCCGAAGAATCTCACTGCTTTTACTGCAAAGTAAACGGCCACCCTACGGGACACGGACACTGCCCCCAGGAGAAGATTGAGAGGGAGATCCTGCAATACCGAACGGAGCACGAAGTCGTGCGACGAGAGGCTGCTGCCGCGATTCACTCCCTCAGGCTGACCCTCCCACCCAGGAGAGAAGATCAGCATCATTTACTACCCACTTTCTCACAACGCTTGTAGGTAGCGGGGCAAACAAAATTGCGCCCTCAATGAACCCATTCACCCTGATAAACTTGCTCTCCAAACAATTGGAAGGTAGACCGATAAACATGAACCGACTGGGAAAGAAGTATCTGGCCCATGTCGTAAATATCAAGCAAAGCAACGCTATACAAATGTTAAAAAAACAACAACAAAAGTAACTGTCGAAATACATCTGTTCTTCAATGCTACAAGATGAATTATATACACTCCCAAAACTGACCTAAGTGCTTTTGCAGCAGGTTTAGCAAAGGATTACGGCGTCACCAGCGTTTCCCTAGCAAAATGGATCAGACCAAAAACATCCACACCACCGCATATCAAATCACTTTCCCAGGACATGACGCACCGGAATTCATAGTAATCCCGGGCGAACAGGCTAAAATAAAAACTTACCCAGTGGCGACATGCCTGCAATGTGCACAAAATGCCAGGAATACGGCCACGTCATCAAATACTGCCAGCCATACATACCCCAACTCTGTAAGAGGTGCGCCGACGAGCATGAACGGAAGGACTGCACAGACCACCAAGCTAACTGTTACCACTGCTCATGCCTCCATAAGGCAGGTGACCGCGACTGCCCAAAGCAGATGGTCCAAAAACCAATGACATTCATACAAAATGACCGCAGAGTTACACGAAAACAAGCCATCCAAATCTTTTACGACGAAAACCCAAACTGCTTTAATTAAAATTACGTCAGAGCAGTTAAATCTACAACTAAGTCTACCCCATCAGACGACACTCGCGTACCGTCAACCAAAACTATTACCGTGACCCCAACACCCTTCTCCAGTACCAACAATACCACAACCAGCCCAGCGACCGCCCTCGTAATAGAGGAGGGCGTCCCAAGCAACGAATCCACCAGTGCCCAGGAGAGCACTGCGATGGATGCTGCCTCAGTCGACCACGAGGAGAGGTCCAATAACCCGTAAGTCAAAAGGCGAAGAGACGAAAATTCCGACGACGACCCTCAGCTAACATGCCCGACACCAGAACATCTCACAAGTGAGAACGACCGTCGCTTGCGCGAGGACGCCTTGAAAATCTACAACGAAGAACCAATACCCGAAACCACTGATTGACCATGCACCGCACGCGGCTGAAATATCCCAACGACTACTACTCAGCTTATCATAATGTTTAAAAAGAAACTCCATTGAAGAGAAACGCACTCGCTCAATAATCAAACGCAAAGATCGCACTCCCTCGTCCTCCTCCTACTACAAGAGCACTCACAGCCGAGAACGCAGTGAGTCTAGGCGATCATGTGCTACAGAAAGCGGACGCTCTTGCGAACGCTCTCGATCTAGGACACCTGCGCCTCACAAACGAACACCACGAAAGTTCCTACAAACCACGCGACCGCTCCAGATCATTAAGATCTGGGCGTAAAACAGATCCGGTATGAACAACCACACAATACTTCAGTGGAATTGCCAGGGACTTAGAAGCAAGAAAGATGAATTATTATCACTAATCTCCACCCATAAATAAATCTCTGGTGACAGGCCTCCAGGAGATCAAACTCTGTGACATATCCACCTTCACAATCCCTCAATATGTCATACGCCGTCGCGAAGGTCACAATAATGACTGCACATGGCGGAGTGGCACTTATGATCCATCAAAGCACACCTCATCACCTCCTCCCTCTGAGAACAGAGCTCCAAGCTGTCGCAGTGAAGATATGTATCTCAAGACTATTTCAGGGGTATCTATCTACTAGTCACGAAACCAGGACCTCACGGATGAGCTAATGGCCGATCTGCTTAACCAACTGCATCATCCCGTACTCCTCCTTGCAGATATCAACAGCTACCACGAACTTTGAGGATGCGTGAGAACAGACCCCGGGGCAGTGGTAATGGCCAACACCATAGACACTCACAACCTGGTCCTTCTTAACGACGGACAACCCACACGGATCACCCTTGAAAGTGGAACCGCCATCGATTTATCAATATGTTCCCCCACTTGAGCTCTCCAACTTGTTTGGAGAGTCCTGCCTTCAACACATGACTGTGTTCACAACCCGGTGATCATATCGCTCCTTACTAACCGACCAAATAATCCCGACGCACAAGAACTCCTATTCAACTACCGGAAAGTCAGCTGGGAGGAATACTCGACACATGTCGCATGGAACGATGTGGAGGACCTTCCCGAAGACATTTCAGAGCGCGACCTTGTCATACATCTATACGAGCAATTTCAAAGTGCAGCAGTCGCATGCCTTTTCCAATACTTACCCTCGACCTTCTTCCCAAAACCTTGGTGGTGCCCGGAGGTACGAGAAGCAAAGAACCAGCGTGACAGGATGTACGGGGCCTTCCGACGCGCACATTCCCTCAGGAACAGAGTAGCATGGAAAAGGGACACTGCCGTGTTCCGCAAACTTGGCGTGGAGAAGAAGCGAGAAAGCTGAACCCAATTATTTAATGCAATCAATCTAAACACCCCTCTTTCCCAAGTGTGGAGAAAAATCAGACTTATCCAAGGTCGCCCCGAACGACCTATCCACATACTATCGGACGAGAGACGGTAGATTCTTCGTACGCGGACATCGCGGACGAACAAGCTCAGATTTTCAGCCAAGTATCGCAATCAACAAATTATATGGCTTCTTTACAACGGGAAATATCCTAAGAAAAAGTGAGCACATCGACTTCACTTCCGCAAATGAAGAATTCTACAACAAACCTTTCTCCCTACATGAACTACAATATGCTATCGACCACACTCGTGAAACCTCACCCGGGCCGTTCAGAGTGCACATCAATATGATCAAACAAATTCCTGACAACGCACTCCAGCACCTACTAAAAGTGTTCAGTTCAATACGTTGTATCCAAATTCATTCTTACCCAATCAATGGCGGGATTCCGTAATTATCCCGATACCCAAACCCGGAGAATGTCACAGCGACCCGCATAACTATCGTACTGTGCAAGACTGTGGAACAATGGTAAACTCACGTCTGGTCGACTACCTTGAAATGCATGCAGGCCTGAACAACATCCAGTGCGGTGGCCGTAAGCGCCACTCCACAACGGACCACCTCGTACCACTAGAATCAGACATTAGACAGGCCTTCGTCCGAAGAGAACATGTGGTTTCCATATGTTTCGACGTTGAAAAAGCATACAACTCAACTGGGAGTATGGGATCATGAAAGATCTACACCGTAAAGGTTTGAGAGGTCGCCTACCACGTTTCACCCACAAATTTCCACAAAACCGCATCTTCAGGGTATAGGTTGGCAACGCGCAAGTCTCCGTCATATCCGCAGGAAATGGGCGTTCCCCAGAGATGCGTCCTCAGTGTCACTCTTTTTTATCCTCAAAATCGATCAGTTTGCTGACATTCTTCCCCGAGACGAAAGACTGCCCTCATCACTATACGTGGATGATCTACAAATAAGCTACAGACACCCCAGCCTCATAGCAATTCAACATGAACTCCAGAAGTGCCTAAACCTAGTCGGAACTGGTTTTCCCTAAACGGATTCCGATTCTCACCCTTTAAAACTAAAAGTATGCACTTAACTTTTGTGCCTGGTTTTCGCCTGAAACCAGCCCTAACTCCGCACTACACCCCTAGTATACGACGAAACGATAAAATTCCTGGGCTCTGTGTGGAACCCTCAACTCATGTGGCGACCTCACATTGCAGCCTTGGCGACTCAATGCAAAAGGTCGACGGGACCTATTCAATCGGTAACATCCCTGAAGTTCGATGCCGTTGTTCAGAGCAATAATACGATCGTGCATGGACTAATATAAAACTACTCTCGACCATCGCGAACAATGCTTTGCGTATCACAACTGGTGCGTTCCTTTCCACCCCAATCGAATCCTTTAACATGCTTGCTAACGAACTTCCACTTCCCGTTGAGGCTCTGGTGGAAATGAGGACCAAATCAAATCCACTTCTGGTCCGGCGAGACAAACTTGCACTACAATACTATTCTAAGACTAGAAGTCTTATTAACAACCCGAAAATCAGCCACATCACCAACATATCCGATAAGCGCCTTTTCGCGGCTAAAAATAATGTATGCCCACAGTTTTCCTTACGTGTTGACAACCTGCTTACCTCGCTGAACATCGTCGGGCTGCCGCGAGTGCGTTGCAATCCATCGGTAAGGGTTTCACGCTGATAGCCACTTGGTGGCAACAGGGGCAATTTGGCGCGTTTGATCCTATGTCGACATCCATCAGGTGGTTGTGAGTTATCCACGTGTGTCCCGTGCACAAGCGGTTGATGAACACTTGGTCTTTTCTGTTGGTGAACTTTGTTTCCCATTCTCCGACTGAGGGTTTGACTGAAAGCATTTTTTGTCCACTCTGTTGCCACATTTTCATCATCCCATCGGGATGTTTTATGGGAGTTGATGATAAGAAACCAGTCCCGGTAATGTATTGCAAAAAATTGTTCTTGGTGAGTAGATGCCAGTTTAGCAAGCGAGTCCGCAAGTTTGTTTCCTCTTATTCCCGCGTGCCTGGGGATCCAACAGAATTCCACTGCCTGACCCGTCTGTCAACACTGAGAAGATCGTGCTGCATCTTACGTAGAACAGGGTGTTCATAGTGCAGTGTTTTAAGCTGGGTGAGGACACTCAGACTGTCTGAGAATACGACGTATTTGGGAAAGCGATGTGTTTTTGCGATAGAGACGGCTAGTTCGAGTGTGCGAAGCTCCGCAGAGAACACGGAGGCCTCTTTTGGGAGGGTGACCGAGAGTGGGGTGTCCCCGCACACAGCGGCGGCTCTCGGTGTTTCACGCTATCAGCGTGAAACACTGATGGATTGCAACGCATTCGCGGCAGCCCGTCAAGCGTTCCTAAATCCTCCGTGCAACCTTCAAAGCCTACTTACGGACCCAACCTACCGTAAAAAGCTAATCGCTTTCGGAAAACACACCGGACTAGACAAAGCTGTCTAAACCCCAAACATTTGTGCAAGTGAGGTGGTCTCTACACCCCATTTTGCACAGAGATAATACATTTACGAAGATACGATTTAACTCTTTACTCTCTTGTACGCGCTAATACGCGAATGTGCCTCAATTTAAATATGTACTTGAATTCATCTTGACAAGACTAATATTTTCGCACGCAAGGCCGTGCGAACTTACCTGAATCAATGACTGTCGCTCCCTACGGGGAGCCTATTATGACTCACGTTGAGGCTCCGGTGGAAATGAGGCTCAAATAAAATCAAAGTCATCTCAGACTCGACACCTCTCAATCTTAAGACCAATAGTATCAGACCTAGTAAAAATATAGAACAATATCGACGACGTTTTCCTAAGGGAGAATATACCGAGGCGTCTCTAGTGGCTACAAAGTGCGGTAAAAAACTTCTGTGTTTGTGTCAATGATCTTACTCTGTGTTTTGAAGAGTTTTCTGTGTTGCTGGCTGATCATGAGAGAAGAAGAATAAACATGTGTTATCCCAACTAACCTCTTTCATTTTCGTAGGGACGACCGTGACGGCGGAATGGGTGGCGGCGGAGGAGGCGAGGGTCGCAGCGGTGCGAGTCACCAGGGAGGGGGCGGTGGGCTGAGGGGGTTGTTGGCCAGACAAGAGGCTGGTGGCGGCGGCTCGAGCGGGGCCTACAAGCCTCCGATGATGCGCACCAGCAACCGCTTTGGAGCGCTAACTGACCAGAGCTCAGTGATGAGACACAGCTAATGATGCTTACACACGGCTATTGTAAGCTACCTACTACTTGGTATGACTCGGCTATCCATAGCTAGCTACTACTCTGCTGGTAGGACTGAGCTATTCATAGCTAGCTACTACTCTGCTGGTAGGACTCGGCTATTCATAGCTAGCTACTACTCAGCTAAAAATGCTTAGTGGGACGCAGCTATTGATAGCTTTTGCTTGAGGGTCAAGGAAGGCGATTAAGAGGCTCCTGCTAGCATTTACATTCGCGGAGATGCCGAGATAGTAGAGGGAAATTTTTCTTTCAAAATGGATAGGACTTTACCGCGACGGTGGGAGGCTGTTTTATAAGTAGATGACCAGATTCCTATGAGAACTGAAACTGCTTTTGAGAAGTTACCAAATCTAGTGTGACTTCATGTGATAATTAAAATCTTGTTAGACTTCGAGGGTTCAAGTATTGGCGTAAGATCGCAACCACAACACATAGCATGGTATCTGATATTAGTTAGCTGCAGAAGGTGGTGTTGTAAGTAGTATCTGCGGTTATGTTTGTGATGCTCCATTCATCCAGGGATGAGCATTGATGCTTTCGCACTGCGTAATGTTGCATTGGGCCTAATTATGTCTTGCTTTACCTAAAAGAGTGATGGTAATTATATTTTCAAGAAATATTTAAACCAATGAATGCCCTAAACGTTCTAGTGGCCCAATTGTTATACGTATTTTTGTTATGACTTTTACTACGGTGACCTCGCCTGATTAATTGTTATATTATATTACACGTCCCAAGAGTGTAGGTGGTGAGCCAATAACTTCTACGTTGAAATATGACATGAGCGCACAGTGTGTAGTCAGTGTCTTTGAGTTGGACCGCCCTCTGCTACGGCGAGGCAGAACTGTCGAAAGTGTTGAAGAGTTAGTGTTAGTGAGTTTTATAATAGTGCAGACTTTCGGTAAACTACTACCCGTTATCACCGCTGCGTGCGTTGGTGGAGATGTGCAAGACGTTAACAGAGTTGCCTGCTTGAAAACTGGCTACCTTTGATAGGTAGTGAAAAATGTATTTTGCTAAATGTTGATGGTGCAAGACTCAACAAGCCACTGTGCTTCCATGATGAGGCTCTGAAGGCAACGAGTACGATCAAACCCTTCCTGTGTTGTATAAAACGTTTAAGCTCATCCTTTCTACCACAAACGTCGTCAAGAAATGAGTAGCAGGAGTGCGGACTTTTGAGCGTTTCTGCTGCGGTCACTTGTGACTACTGCTTTGTGGTGGTCCATTTGTTAAGCCGACCAAGAAGTGCTAATTATGGAGCTCAGTGCCAGCGCTCAGAAGTTGGCGTTGGCCCGGTCTTGCAGCCATACTATTTTTTGGTGCCGTACCTATCATTATAGCTCATCACTTACTGTTATGTATCATTATTTGAAGCTACAAGCCTTTTTCATCTTATAGAAAACCTTTCCCGATTTTTTATATAAGTAAAAAATATCTGTGCTACTTGTGGTTTTCTTGAGTCGTGGTTGTATCGTTACAAGGTCTCTTCACTGGCATCGCGAAAGTTAGCGTGTGATTGCCGGCTTATTGTTGCATGAAAACTAGCCATATCTTTTCACTCTGCTTGGAAACTGGTGTAAGATGTTAGAAGAAATTAGTTCAAATTAATTTATTTTAGACCATATAGTTATTGTAGAAGTTCAGCGGTTTGAATATCTGGGCTCCCATGTGGAGAAGACTGAATCAGTGGAATTAGAGGTGGAGGAGGGGTGTAAAAAATTGGGTGCACTGTAGAGCGTAATGAGCTGCAGGACGTTGGGGATGGAAGCAATGAGAGGGCTGTATGAGGGTGTCGTTGTGCCAACTGTGCTGTACGGAGCTGAGACTTGGGGATTGAGAGCAGAGGAGAGAAGAAGGTTGAACATTTTCGAGATGAAATTTGGGGTGGATGGATGCTTATTCATTTTATAGATCATTAACACTTTATTTTAGTATTTTATTATTTCTTCTTGCTTGGGCTCTATTATTTT
>SDVV010001710.1:0-24837 GCA_016164225.1 Gammarus roeselii
AATACTACACGAACATGTACGAACCATTTAAAATACTCTTTAATAGTACACGAGTACAAACCATTTAAAATACTCTTTATTAGTACACGATCAAGTTCGAACCATTTAAAATACTCTTTAATAGTACGCGCGCATGTACGAACCATTTAAAATACTCTTCAACAGTACACGAGAATGTAAGAGTTATTTAAAATTCTCTTCAATGGTACACGAGCATGCACGAATCATTTAAAATATTCTTTAATTGAACACGAGCATGTACGAATATTTTAAAGACGCTTTATTAGTTCACGAGCATGTACGACCAATTTAAAATACTTGTTAATAGTACACAAGCATGCCCGAACTATTTAAAACAAATCTTTAATTGAACACGAGCATGAACAAACCATTTAAAATACTCTTTAATGTTACACGAGCATGCACGAACCATTTAATCTACTCTTTAATAGTACACGAGCATGTACGAACCATTTAAAATACTCTTTAATAGCAAACGAGCATGTACGAACTATTCAAAATACTCTTTAATAGCACACGAACATGTACAAACCATTTATATTATACTCTAATAGTTTGTGAGCAGGTAGGAACCATTTAAATACTCTTTAATAGTACACGAGTAGGTACGAACCATTTAAAATAATCTTTAATAGTACAAGAACATGTACGAACTATTTAAAATGCTCTTTAATAGCACACGAGCGTGTCCTAACCATTTAAAACACTCTTTTATTGAACACGAGCAGGTACGAACCATTCAAAGTACTCTTTAATAGTACATGAACATGTACGAACCATTTAAAATACTCTTTATTAGTACACGAGCATGTCCGAACTATTTAAAACACTCTTTAGTTGAACTCGAGTGCATACGAACTATTTAAAATACTCCTCAATAGTTCACGAGCATGTACGAACCATTTAAAATACTCATTAATAGTAAACGAGCATGTACAAACTATTTAAAAAACTCTTAAATAGTACACGAGCGGGTACGAACCATATAAAATACTTTTAAATGGTACACGAGCATGTACAAATCATTTCAAATACTCTTTATTAGTACACGTGCATGTACGAACTATTTAAAATACTCTTTATTAGTACACGAGTAGTTACTAACCATTTAAAATACTCTCTAATAGTACACAAGCTCGTACGAACCATATAAAATACTCTTTAATAGTACACGAGCAGATACGAATCATTTAAAAATACTCTTCAATTCTACACGAGTAGAAACGAACAATTTATGAAAATCTTTAATATTACACGAGCATGTACAAACTATTTTAAATACTCTTTAATTGAACACGAGCATGCACGAACCATTTAAAAAACTCCTTAATAGTACACGAGCATGAACGAACCATTTAAAATACTCTTTAATAGTACACGAGCATGTACGAACCATTTGAAAAACTCTTTAATAGTACACGAGCGAGTACGAACTATATAAAATACTCTCTAATAGTACACGAGCATATACGAATCATTTCAAATACTCTTTATTAGTACACGAGCAGTAAGGAACCATTTGAAATACTCTTCAATAGTACACGAGCATGTACAAACTATTTAAAATACTCTTTAATAGTACACGAACATATACAAACCATTTAAAATACTCTTCAATTGTACACGAGCAGAAACAAACAATTCAAAATAATCTTGAATAGTACGCGGGCAAGTACGACCAATGAAAATATTCTTTAATAGTACACAAGTAAGTACGAAAATTTTAAATAGTCTTAAATAGTACACGAGCACATACAAACCATTTAAAATACTCTTTAATTGTACACGAGCAGAAACCAACAATTCAAAATACTCTTTAATAGTACACGGGTAATTAGGGACCATTTAAAATTTTCTTTATTAGTACACGAGTAGGTACGAACCATTTTAAATACTCTTTATTAGTACACGTGCAGGTACGAACCATTTAAAATACTCTTCATTGTTACACGAGCAGTTACTAATCATTTAAAATACTCTTTAATTGAATACGAGCATATACGAACCATTTTAAATGCTCTTTAATAGTACACGAGCATGTACGAAACATTTAACATACTCTTTAATAGTACACGAGCATGTCCGAACAATTTAAAATATTGTTTAATCGAACACGAGCATGTACGAACTATTCAAAATACTCTTTATAAGTACACAAGCATGAACGAACCATTTAAAATACTCTGTATTTGTACACGAGCAAGTTCGAAACATTTGAAATACTCCTTAATGGTACATGCGCATGTACGAACTATTTAAAATACTCTTTATTAGTAAACGAGAATGTACGAAGCAACTTAAAATACTCATTAATAGTACACGAGCAGGTACGAAACATTTAAAATACTTATTAATAGTACACGAGCAGGTACAAATCTTTTTAAATCCTCATTATAAGTACACGTGCATGTACGAACCATTTACAAACTCTTTACCAGTACACGAGCATGTACAAACCATTTAGAATACTTTTAATAGTACACGAGCATGTACAAACCATTTGATATACTCTTTAATGGTACACGAGCATGCACGAACCATTTAAAATACTTTTTAATAGTACACGAGCATGTATGAACCATTTGAAACACTCTTTAATAGTACACAAGCGAGTACGAGCAATTTAAAATACTCTTCAATAGTACACGAGCAGGCACGAACCATTTAAAAAGACTCTTTAATAGTAAACGAGCAAGGACGAACCATTTAATTTGCTATTTAATAGTACACGAGCATGTGCGAACCATTTAAAATACTATTTTAGAGTACACGAACGGAACATTTAAAATACTCTTTAATAGTACATGAACATGTACGAACCATTTAAAATGCTTTTTAATACAACACGAGCATGTCTGAACCATTTAAAACACTCTTTAGTGAACACGAGTAGGTACGAACCATTTAAAATACTCCTTAATAGTACACGAGCATATACGAACCATTTAAAATACTCTTTAATAGTACACGAGCAGGTACGAACCATTTATAACACTCTTAATTAGTACACGAGCAAGTTTGAACCATTTAAAATACTCTTTAATGGTACACGAGCATATACGAATCATTTTAAATACTCTTTATTAGTAAACGTGGAGGTACAAACAATTTAAAATACTCTTAAATTGTACACGAGCAGAAACAAACAATTCAAAATACTCTTCAATAGTACACGGGCATGTACGAACCACTTAAAATATTCTTTGATAGTACACCAGTAGGTACGAACCATTTAAAATACTCTTTAGTTGTACACGAGCATGTACGAACCATTTAAAATACTCTTTAATAGAACACGAGCCGGAACGAACCATTTAAGATAAACTTCGATATTGCACGAAAATGTACGAACAATTTAAAATACTCTTTAATTGTACACGAGCAGGTACGAACCAATTAAAATATTTTTTTTTAATACACGAGCATGTACGAACTATTTAAAATACTTTTTAATTGAACACGAGCATGTACGAACTATTTTAAATGCTCTTCAATAGTACACGAGCATGTGCGAACCATTTAACATACTCTTAAATAGTACACGAGCATGTCCGAACGATTTAAAACATTCTTTAATCGAACACGAGCAGGTACGAACTTTTCAAAATACTCTTTAATGATACACGAGCATGCACGAACAATTTAAAATACTCTTTAATAGTACACGAGCATGTACGAACCATTTAAAACACTCTTTAATAGTACACAAGCGAGTACGAACCATATAAAATATTCTTCAATAGTACACGAGCATATACGAATCATTTAAAATACTCTTTAATTGAACATAAGCATGTACGAACCATTTAAAATACTCTTTAATAGTACACGAGCATATACGAACCATCTAAAATACTCTTCAATCGTACACGAGCAGAAACAAACAATTCAAAATACTCTTCAATAGTACACGGTCATGTAAGAACCACTTGAAATATTCTTTAATAGTACACGAGTAGGTACGAACCATTTAAAATATTCTTTAATTGTACACGAGCAAGTACAAACTTTTTAAAATACTCTCTAATAGAACACGAGCCGGAACGAACCAATTAAGATAAATTTTAATATTGCACGAACATGCACGAACAATATAAAATACTATTTATTTGTACACGAGCAGGTACAAACCAATTTAAATACTTTTTTTTAATACACGGCCATGTACGAACCATTTAAAATACTCATTAATTATACACGAGCATGTACGAAACATTTTAAATGATCTTCAATAGGACACGAGCATAAACGAACCATTTAACGTAATCTTTAATAGTACACGAGCATTTCCGAACAATTTAATAAATTCTTTAATTGAACACGAACATGTACGAACTCTTCAAAATACTCTTTAATAGTACACGAGCATGTACAAACTATTTAAAATACTCTTTATTAGTACCCGAGCAAGTTCGAACCATTCAAAATACTTTCTAATGGTACACGCGCTATACGAACCATTTAAAATACTCTTTAATAGTACACGAGCAAGTACAAACCATTTGAAATACTTTTTAATTGTACACGACTATGCACGAACTATTTAAAACACTCTTTAATAGTACACGAGCATGTAAGAATTATTTAAAATACTCTTTAATAGTACACGAACATGTACAAACTATTTAAAATACTCTTTAGTAGTACACGAGCCGGTAGGAACACTTTGAAATCCTCTTTAATGGTACACGAGCATGCACGAACCATTTAAAATACTCTTTAATAGTACACGAGAATGTAAGAGTTACTTAAAATACTCTTCAATGGTACACGGGCATGTACGAATCCTTTAAAATACTCTTTAATTGAACACGAGAAAGTACGAATATTTTAAAAACGTTTTATTAGTTCACGAGCCGGTACGAACAATTTAAAAAACTTGTTAATAGTACGCAAGCATGTCCGAACTATTCGAAAAATCTTTAATTGAACACGAGCATGAGCAAACCATTTAAAATACTCTTCAATAGTACACGAGCATATGCGAACCTTTTAAAGTACTCTTTAGTAGTACACGAGCATGTACGAACCAATTAAAATACTCTTTAATATTACACGAGCACGTACGAACAATTTATAATACTCTTTATTAGTATACGAGCATGTACGAACCATTTATAATGTCCTTTAATAGTACACGAGCTAGTACGAACCATTTAAAATACTCTTTAATAGTACACGAGCAGGTACGAATAATTTTGAATACTCTTTATAGGTACACGTGCAAGTACGAACTATTTAAAATACTCTTCAACAGTACACGAGAATGTACATACATTTAAAAAACTCTTTATTAGTACATGACCATTTACGAACCATTAAAAATACTCTTTAATTTTACACGAGCATGCACGAACCATTCAAACTACTCTTTAATAGTACACGAGCATGTACGAACCAATTAAAGTACTCTTTAATAGCACACGAGCGTGTCCTAACCATTTAAAACACTCTTTTATTGAACCCGAGCAGGTACGAACTATTCAAAGTACTCTTTAATAGTACATGAACATGTACGAACCATTTAAAATACTCTTTATTAGTACACGAGCATGTCCGAACCATTTAAAACACTCATTAGTTGAACACGAGTGCATACGAACTATTTAAAATACTCCTCAATAGTTCACGAGCATGTACGAACCATTTAAAATACTCATTAATAGTAAACGAGCATGTACAAACTATTTAAAAAACTCTTCAATAGTACACGAGCGGGTACGAACCATATAAAATGCTTTTAAATGGTACACGAGCATGTACGAATCATTTCAAATACTCTTTATTAGTACACGTGCATGTACGAACCATTTAAAATACTCTTTATTAGTACACGAGCAGTTACTAACCATTTAAAATACTCTCTAATAGTACACGAGCAGGTACGAACCATATAAAATACTCTTTAATAGTACACGAGCAGATACGAATCATTTAAAAATACTCTTTAATTTTACACGAGTAGAAACGAACAATTTAAGATAATCTTTAATATTACACGAGCAAGTACAAACAATTTAAAATACTCTTTAATTGTACTCGAGCATGTATTAACCAAATAAAATACTTTTTTTTAATACACGAGCATGTACGAACCATTTAAAATACTCTTTAATTGAACACGAGCAAGTACAAACCATTTAAAATACTCCTTAAGCGTACACGAGCATGTACGAACCATTTAAAATACTGTTTAATAGTACACGAGCATGTACGAACCGTTTTAAAAACTCCTTAATAGTACACGAGCGAGTACAAACTATATAAAATACTCTCTAATAGTTCACGAGCATATACGAATCATTTCAAATACTCTTTATTAGTACACGTGCAGGTACGAACCAGTTAAAATAGTCTTTATTAGTAAACGAGCAGTGAGGAACCATTTGAAATACTCTTCAATAGTACACAATAGTAGTACATGAGGCCGCCGTGGCCGAGTGGTTAGCGTATCCGACTGCAGTGTCAGCCTCTGGTGCTGCATGTCGCGAGTTCGAGCCTCGGCAGGGACACGGCGGTCTTGTGGCGGGGAGATTTGGTGCCTCCCCCCTCTGTGTCCGCCTAGCTTAGTCACCCCCCTAACTAGGGGGAAACGGCTGTATGTCTATACAGTACACGAGCATGTACAAACTATTTAAAATACTCTTAAATAGTACACGAGCATATACAAACGATTTAAAATACTTTTTGATTGTACACGAGCAAAAACAAACAATTCAAAATACTCTTGAATAGTACGCGGGCAAGTACGAACCAAAGAAAATATTCTTCAATAGCACACAAGTAAGTACGAACCTTTTAAATACTCTTAAATAGTACACGAGCACATACAAACCATTTAAAATACTCTTTAATTGTACTCGAGCAGAAACAAACAATTCAAAATACTATTTAATAGAACACGGGCAAGTAGAAACCATTTAAAATTTTCTTTAATAGTACACGAGTAGGGGCGAACCATTTAAAATACTCTTTATTAGTACACGTGCTGGTACGAACCATTTAAAATACTCTTTATTAGTACACGAGCAGTTACTATCCATTTAAAATACTCTCTAATTGAATACGAGCAAGTACGAACCATTTAAAATTCTCTTTAATAGTAAACGAGCATGTACGAAACATTGAACATACTCTTTAATAGTACACGAGCATGTCCGAAAAATTTAAAATGTTCTTTTATCGAACACGAGCATGTACGAACTATTCAAAATACTCTTTAGAAGTACACAAGCACGTACGAACCATTCAAAATACTATTTAATAGTACACGAGCAAATACGAATCATTTCAAATAGTCTTCAATTGTACACGAGCAAAAACAACAAATCAAAATACTCTTCAATAGTACACGGGCATGTACGAACCACTTAAAATATTCTTTAATAGTACATCAGTAGTTACGAACCATTTAAAAGACTCTTTATTTGTACACGAGCAAGTACGAACCATTGGAAATACTCTTTATTAGAACACGAGCCAGAACGAACCATTTAAGATAAACTTCAATATTGCACGAGCATATACGAACAATTCAAAATACTCTTTAATTGTACAAGAGCAGGTACGAACCAATTAAAAAAGAAATCAATACACGGGCACGTTCGAACCATTTAAATTCCACTTTATTTGAACACGAGCATGTACGAACCATTTTAAATGCTCTTCAATAGTACACAAGCATGTACGAACCATTTATTATACTCTTTAATAGTACACGAGCATGTCCGAACGATTTAAAATATTCTCCAATCGAAAACGAACATGTACGAACTTTCCAAAATACTCTTTAATATTACACGAGCATGTACAAACCATTTAAAATACTCTTTATCAGTACACGAGCAAGTTCGAACTATTTAAAATATTCTTTAAGAGTACACGCGCATGTACGAACCATTTAAAATACTCTTTATTTGTACACGAGCATGTACGAAACAAATTAAAATACTCCTTAATAGTACACGAGCAGGTACGAACCATTTAAAATACTCTTTAATAGTACACGAGCAGGTACGAAACATTTGAAATACTCTTTAATTGTACATGAGCATTCACGAACCATTTAAAATACTCTTTATTAGTACACAAGCATGTAAAAATTATTTAAAATACTCTTTAATAGAACACGGGCATGTACGAATAATTTAAAGACGCTTTATTTGCTCACGAGCATATACGAATCATTTCACATACTCCTTAAAAGTACACGTGCAAGTACGAACCATTTAAAATACTCTTTATTAGTACACGAGCAGTTACTAACCATTTAAAGTTCTTGTTAATAGTACACGAGAATGTACGAACCATTCAAAATACTCTTCAAAAGTACAC
The DNA here is from genome assembly GCA_016164225.1 of Gammarus roeselii. Taxonomy (NCBI): domain Eukaryota; kingdom Metazoa; phylum Arthropoda; class Malacostraca; order Amphipoda; family Gammaridae; genus Gammarus; species Gammarus roeselii. The sequence continues at coordinate 8,356 of SDVV010001710.1, forward strand.
GAGACGATACGAACTATTTAAAAATAGTCTTTAATTGTACACGAGCAGAAACGAACAATTCAAAATACTCCTTAATAGTACACGGGCATGTACGAACCACTTAAAATATTCTTAAGAGTACACGAGTATGTACAAACCAATTAAAATACTCTTTATTTGTACACGAGCATGCACAAACCATTTAAAATACTCTTTAATTGTACATTTTTTTTTAATACACGAGCATGTACGAACCATTTAAAATACTCTTCATTTGAATGCGAGCATATACGAACCATTTTAAATGCTCTTTAATAGTATACGAGCATGTACGAAACATTCAACATACTCTTTAATAGTACACGAGCATGTCCGAACTATTTAAAATATTCTTTAATCGAACACGAGCATGTATGAACTATTCAAAATACTCCTAAAAAGTACACGATCATGCACAAACCATTTAAAACACTCTGTATTAGTACACGAGCAAATTCGAACCATTTAAAATACTCTTTAATACTAAACGCGCATGTACGAACCATTTATAATACTCTTTAATGGTACACGAACATAAAGGAGCCAATTTAAAATACTCAATAATAGTACACGAACAGGTACGAAACATTACAATACTTATTAATAGTTCACGAGCAGGTACAATCCTTTTTAAATACTCATTATAAGTATACGTGCATGTACGAACCATTTACAAAACTCTTTATCAGTACACGAGCATGTACAAACACTTTAGAATACTCTTTAATAGAACACAAGCAAGTACAAATTATTTGATATACTCTTTAACAGTACACGAGCATGCACGAACCATTTAAAATACTCTTTAATAGTACACGAGCATGTACGAACCATTTAAAATACTCATTAATAGTATACGAGCACGTACAAACTATTTAAAAACCTCTTCAATAGTACACGAGAGAGTACGAACCATATAAAATACTTTTATATGGTACACGAGCATGTACGAACCATTTAAAATACTCCTTAATAGTACACGAGCATGTACGAACCATTTAAAATACTCTTTAATGATACACAAGAATGTACGAACCATGTAAAAAACTCTTTAATAGTACACGAGCGAGTACGAACTATATAAAATACTCTCTAATAGTGCACGAGCATATACGAATAATTTCAAATACTCTTTATTGGTACACGTGCAGGTACAAACCATTTAAAATACTCTTTACTAGTAGACGAGCAGTAAGGAACCATTTAAATACTCTTTAATAATCCACGAGCATGTACGAACCATTTAAAATACCCTTTAATAGTACACAAGCAAATACGAACCATCTAAAATACTCTTCAATCGTACACGAGCAGAAACAAACACTTCAAAATAATCTTCAATAGTACACGGGCATGTAAGAACCACTTGAAATATTCTTTAATAGTACACGAGTAGGGACGAACCATTTAAAATATTCTTTGATCGAACACGAGCAGGTACGAACTCTTCAAAATACTTTTTAATAATACACGAGCGTGCACAAACCATTTAAAAAACTCTTTAATAGTACACGAGCATGTACGAACTATTCAAAACCCTATTTAATAGTACACAAGCGAGTACGAACCATATAAAATATTCTTTAATAGTACACGAGCATATACGAATCATTTCAAATACTCTTTATTAGTACACGTGCAGGTACGAACCATTTAAAATACTCTTCATTAGTACACGAGAAGTTAAAAACCATTTGAATACTCTTTAATAGAACACGAGCATATACGAACCATCTAAAATACTCTTCAATCGTACACGAGCAGAAACAAACAATTCAAAATACTCTTCAATAGTACACGGGCACGTAAGAACCACTTGAAATATTCTTTAATAGTACTCGAGTAGGTACGAACCATTTAAAATATTCTTTAATTGTACACGAGCAAGTACGAACTATTTAAAATACTCTTTAATAGAACACGAGCCGGAACGAACCATTTAAAATAAACTTAAATATTGCACAAACATGTACGAACAAATTAAAATACTATTTATTTGTACACGAGCAGGTACGAACCAATATTTTTTTTTTTTTATATACACGGGCATATACGAACCATTTAAAATACTCTTTACTTGAACACGAGCATGTACGAAACATTTTAAATGCTCTTCAATAGGACACGAGCATAAAAAGAACCATTTAAAGTAAACTTTAATAGTACACGAGCATTTCCGAACCATTTAATATATTCTTTCATCGAACACGAGCATGTACGAACTCTTCAAAATACTTTTTAATAGTACACGAGCATGTACAAACCATTTAAAATAATATTTAATAGTACACGATCAAGTTCAAACCATTTAAAATACTCTTTAATAGTACACGAGCATGTACGAACCATTTAACATACTCTTTAATAGTACACGAGCAAGTACAAACCATTTGAAATACTTTATAATTGAACACGAGCATGCACGAACTATTTAAAATACTCTTTAATAGTACACGAGCATGCAAGATATAGTTAAAGTACTCTTTAATAGTACACGAACATGTACGAACTATTTAAATCCTCTTTAATAGTACACGAGCAGGTACGAACAAATTAAAATACTCATCAATAGTACACGAGCAGGGACGAATAATTTAAAACACACTTTAATAGTACACAAACATGTACGAAACATTTAAAATAATCTCTAACAGTACACGAGCAGGTGCGAACTATTTAAAATACACTTTAATAGTACACGAACATGTACGAACCTTTTAAAATACTCTTTAATAGTACATGAGCATGTACAAACCATTTAAAATACTTTATATTTGTACACGAGAAAGTTCGAACCATTTAAAATACTCTTTAATAGTACACGCGCATGTACAAATCATTTAAAATACTCTTTAATAGTACACGAGCATGTACGAACTGAATTAAAAAACCTAATTAATAGTACATGATCAGGAACGAACCATTTAAAATACTCTTTAATAGTACACGAACACGTACGAATCTTTTTAAATACTCTTTATAAGTTTACGTGCATGGACGAACTGCTTACAAAACTCTTTAATAGTACACGTAATTGTACGACCCATTTAAAATACTCTTTAATAGTACACGAGCAGGTACGAACACTTTGAAATACTCTTTAATGGAACACGAGCATGCACGAACCATTTAAAATACTCTTTAATAGTACACGATAATGTAAGAGTTATTTAAAATACTCTTTAATGGTACACGAGCATGTACGAATCATTTAAAATACTCTTTAATTGAACACGAGCATGTACGAATTTTTTAAAGACGCTTTATTAGTTCACGAGCAGGTACCAACAATTTAAAATACTTGTTAATAGTACACAAACATGTCCGAACTATTTAAAAAATCTTTAATTGAACACGAGCATGAACAAACCATTTAAAATACTCTATAATAGTACCCGAGCATATACCAACCATTTAAAGTACTCTTTAGTAGTACACGATCATGTACGAACCAACTAAAATACTCTTTAATATTACACGAGCACGTACGAACCATTTTAAAAACTTTTTATTAGTATACGAGCATGTACGAACCATTTATAATGTCCTTTAATAGTACACGAAATAGTACGAACCATTTAAAATAATCTTTAATAGTACACGAGCAGGTACGAATAACTTTAAATACTCTTTATAGGTAGACATGCAAGTACGAACTATCTAAAATACTCTTCAACAGTACACGAGGATGTACATACATTTAAAATACTCTTTATTAGTACATGACCATGTACGAACCATTAAAAATAATCTTTAATGTTACACGATCATGCATGAACCATTTAAACTACTCTTTAATAGTACACGAGCATCTACGAACCATTTAAAATACTCTTTAATAGTACACGAGCATGTACGAACTATTCAAAATACTCTTCATTAGCACACGAACATGTACAAACCATTTAAATTATACTCTAATAGTTTGTGAGCAGGTAGGAACCATTTAAATACTCTTTAATAGTACACGAGTAGGTACGAACCATTTAAAATAATCTTCAATAGTACAAGAACACGTACGAAACATTTAAAATGCTCTTTAATAGCACACGAGCGTGTCCTAACCATTTAAAACACTCTTTTATTGAACACGAGCAGGTACGAACCATTCAAAGTACTTTTTAATAGTACATGAACATGTACGAACCATTTAAAATACTCTTCATTAGTACACGACCATGTCCGAACTATTTAAAACACTCTTTAGTTGAACACGAGTTTATACGAACCATTTGGAATACTCTTCAATAGTTCACGAGCATGTACGAACCATTTAAAATACTCATTAATAGTAAACGAGAATGTACAAACTATTTAAAAAACGCTTCAATAGTTCACGAGCGGGTACGAACCATATAAAATACTTTTAATTGGTACACGAGCATGTACGAACCATTTAAAATACTCTTTCTTAGTACACGAGCAGTTACTAACCATTTAAAATACTCTCTAATAGTACACGAGCAGAACCGAATCATTTAAAAATACTCTTCAATTCTACACGAGTAGAAACGACCAATTTAAGATAATCTTTAATATTACACGAGCATGTACAAACTATTTAAAATACTCTTTTATTGTACTCGAGCATGTATTAACCAAATAAAATAGTTTTTTTTAATACACGAGCATGTACGAACCATTTAAAATACTCTTTAATTGAACACGAGCAGGTACGAACCATTTGAAATAATCTTCAATAGTACACGAGCATGTACAAACGATTTAAAATACTCTTTAGTAGTACACGAACAAATACAAACCATTTAAAATACTCTTTAATTGTACACGAGCAAAAACAAACAATTCAAAATACTCTTGAATAGTACGCGGGCAAGTACGAACCATTGAAAATAGTCTTCAATAGTACAGAAGTAGGTACGAACCTTTTAAATACTCTTAAATAGTACACGAGCACATACAAACCATTTAAAATACTATTTAATTGTACGCGAGCAGTAACAAACAATTCAAAATGCTCTTTAATAGTACACGGGCAAGTAGTGACCATATAACATTTTCTTTAATAGTACACGAGTAGGTACGAACCATTTAAAAAACTCTTTATTAGTACACGTGCAGGCACGAACCATTTAAAATACTCTTTATTATTACACGAGCAGTTACTAACCATTTAAAATACTCTTTAATTGAATACGAGCATGTACGAACTATTTAAATTACTATTTATTAGTACACGAGAATGTACGAACCAATTTAAAATACTCATTAATAGTACACGAGCAGGTACGAAACATTTAAAATACTTATAAATAGTACACGAGCAGGTACAAATCTTTTTAAATACTCATTATAAGTACACGTGCATGTACGAACCATTTACAAAACTCTTTACTAGTATACAAGCATGTACAAACCATTAAGAATACTTTTAATAGTACACGAGCATGTACAAACCATTTGATATACTCTTTAATGGTACACGAGCATGCACGAATCATTTAAAATACTCTTTAATAGTACACGATCATGTAAGAACCATTTAAAATACTCTTCAATATTACACGAACATGTACGAGCAATTTGAAATACTCTTTAATAGTACACAAGCAAGCACGAACCATTTAAAAAGACTCTTTAATAGTACACGAGCATGTACGAACCATTTAATTTACTATTTAATAGTACACGAGCATGTACTAACCATTTAAAATACTCTTTTAGAGTACACGAACGGACCATTTAAAATACTCTTTGGTAGTACATGAACATGTACGAACCATATAAAATATTCTTTAATAGTACACGAGCATATACGAATCATTTCAAATGCTATTTATTAGTAAACATGCAGGTACAAACCATTTAAAATGCTCTTCAATTGTACACGAGCAGAAACAAACCATTCAAAATACTTTTCAATAGTAAACGGGCATGTACGATCCACTTAAAATATTCTTTGATAGTACACCAGTAGGTACGTACCATTTAAAATACTCTTTATTTGTACACGAGCAGTACGAACCATTTAAAATACTCTTTAATAGAACACGAGCCGGAACGAATCATTTAAGAAAAACTTTCATATTGCACGAAAATGTACGAACAATTTAAAATACTCTTTAATTGTACCCGAGCAGGTACGAACCATTTAGAAAAATCTTAAATAGTACACGATCGAGTACGAACTATATATAATACTCTCTAATAGTACACGAGCGTATACGAATAATTTCAAATACTCTTTTTTAGTTTATGTGCAGCTACTAACCATTTATAATACTCTATATTGGTACACGAGCAGTTACGAACCATTTAAAATACTCTTTAAAAGTACACGAGCATGTACGAACTATTTAAAATACTCTTCAACAGTACACGAGCAAATACAACCATATAAAATACTCTTTAATTGTACACGAGCAGAAACAAACTATTCAAAATACTCTTTAATAGTACGCGGGCAAGAACGAACCACTGAAAATATTCTTTATAGTACACGAGTAGGTACGAGCTTTTTTAAATTACTCTTTAATAGTACACGAGCACATACAAACCATTTAAAATACTCTTTAATTGTACACGAGCAGAAACAAACAATTCAAAATTCTCTTAAATAGTACACGGGCAAGTAGGAACCATTTAAAATATTCCTTAATAGTACACGAGTAAGTACGAACCATTTAAAACACTCTTTATTAGTACACATGCAGGTCCAAACCATTTAAAATACTCTTTATTAGTACACGAGCAGTTACTAACCATTTAAAATAATCTTTAATAGCACACAAGCAGGAACGAACCATTTAAGATAATCTTTAATATTACACGAGTAAATACGAACCATTTAAAATACTCTTCATTTGTTCACGAGCAGAAAAAAACAATTCAAAATACTCTTTAATAGAACACGGGCATGTACGAACCATTCAAAATATTCTTTAATAGTACACGAGTAAGTACGAACTATTTAAAATACTCTTTATTTGTACACGAGCATTAACGAACTATTTAAAATACTCTTTAATAGTACACGAGCAAGAACGAACCATTTAAGATAATCCTTAATATTACACGAGCAAGTACGAACCATTTAAAATACTCTTTAATTGTTCACGAGCAGGTACGACCTAATTAAAAAAAATTAATACACGAGCATGGACGAACCATTCAAAATACTTTTTCATTGAACACGAGTAAGTACGAGCCATTTTAAATGCTTTTTAATAGTACACGAGCATGTACGAACTATTTAACATACTCTTTTATAGTAAACGAGCATGTCCGAACCATTTAAAATATTCTACAATCGAACACGAGCAAGTACGAACTATTCAAAATACTCTTTAGTAGTACACGAGCATGTACGAACCATTTGAAATACTCTTTAACAGTACACGAGCAAGTTCGATTCATTTAAAATACTCATTAATAGTAAACGAGCATGTGCGAACCATTTGAAATAATCTTTACTAGTACACGAGCATGAACGAACCAATTTAAAATACTCATTAATATAACACGATCAGGGACGAACCATTTAAAATACTCTTTAATAGTACACGAGCAGTTACGAATCTATTTAAATACTCTTTATAAGTGCACGTGCATGTATGAACCCTTTACAAATTTCTTTAATAGTACACGAGCATGTACGAACTATTTTAAATACTCTTTAATAGTACACGAGCAGGTACGAGCCATTTGAAATACATTTAACGGTACCCGAGCATGCACGAACCATCTAAAATACTCTTTAATAGTATACGAGCATGTAGAACCATTTAAAATACGCCTTAACAGTACACGAACATGTACGAACCATTTAAATTATCTTTAATAGTACACAAGCATGTACGAACCAATTATAATACTCTTTAATAGAAAACGAACATGTACGAACCATTTAAAATACTCTTTAAGAGTACACGAACATTTACGAACAATTTTAAATACTCCTTAATAGTACACGAGCATGTACAAACCATTCAAAATAATCTTTAATAGTACACGAGCAGCTACGAACCATTTAGAATACTCTTTAATAGTACACGAGCAAGTTTGAACCATTTAAAATACTCTTCAATCGTATTCCATTATTACTTTACAAAAACCGATTTGAGCTAACTGCATTTCATTATTTCCATTTTTTTTACAATTGCTGCAGTACAACTGAGTATCTACATCTACAGTATAGCATAATTGCTGCAGTACATCTGAATATCTACAACTATAGTACAGCATAATTGCTGCAGTACATCTGAATATCTACATCTACAGTATAGCATAATTGCTGCAGGACATCTGAATATCTACACCTATAGTATAGCTTAATTGTTACAGTACATCTGAATATCTATATCTCCAGTATAGCATATTTGCTACAGTACATCTGAATATCTACATCTATAGTATAGCATAATTGCTGCAGTAAATCTGAATATCTACATCATAGTATAGCATAATTGGTGCTATACATCTCAATATCTAAATCTAGAGTATAGTTCAATTGCTAAAGTACATCTAAATATCTACATCTATAGTATAGCATATATGCTGCAGTACATCTGAATATCGACAAATATTTCATAGCATAATTGCTTTCGTTCATCTAAAAATCCACATCCAAACAATAGCATAATTGCTGCAGGACATCTGAATATTTACATGAATAGTAGGCATAATTGCTGCTGTACATCTGAATATTTACATCTATAGTATAACATAATTGCTGCAGTATATATGACTATCTGCATCTATAGTATAGAATAATTGTTGCAGTAAATCTGAATATCTACATCTATAGTATACCATAATTGCTGCAGTACATCTTAATTCTACATCTATAGTACAGCATAATTGCTGCAGTACGTATGCATATCTACATCTATAGTATAGCATAATTGCTGAAGGAAATCTGAATATCTACATCCATAGTATAGCATACATAATGCAGGACATCAGAAGATCTAAATCTCTAGTATAGCCTAATTGTTGCAGTACATCTGAATATCTACATTCACATTCACAGTGTAGCCTAATTGCTGCAGTACATCTGAATATCTTCATCTATAGTATAACATAATTGATGCAGTACATCTGAATATCTTCATCTATAGTATAACATAATTGATGCAGTACATCTGAATATCTACATCAATAGTATAGCATAATTTCTGCAGTACATCTGAATATCTACATCTACAGTATAGCATAATTGCTTCAGTACATCTGAATATCTACATCTATAGTATAGCATAATTGCTGCTGTACATCTGAATATCTACATCTATAGTAAAACATAACTGCTGCAGAACATCTGAATTGCTACTTCTATAGTATAGCCTTATTGTTGCAGTACATCTGGATATCTACATCTCTAGTATAGCATATTTGCTGCAGTACATCTAAATATCTATATCTATAGTATAACATAATTGCTGCAGGTCATCTGAATATCTACATCTAGAGTATAGCATAACTGCTGCAGGAACTTTGAACATCTATATCTATAGAATAACATAACTACTGCACGGCATCTGAATATCTACGTCTAGAATATAGCATAATTGCTGCATTACATCTGAATATCTACATCTATAGTATAGCATACTTGCTGCAGTATATATGAATATCTACATCTACAGTATAACCTAATTGATGCAGTACATCTGAATATCTACATTTATGGTGTAGCTTAGTTGCTGCAATGAATCTGAATATCTAGATCTATAGTATAGCATAATTGCTGTATTACATCTGAATATCTACATTTATAGTATACCATAATTGCTGCAGTACATCTGAATATCTACATCTATGGTATAGCATAATTGCTGCAGTACATCTGAATATCTACATCTATAGTTCAGCATAATTGATGCAGGACTTTTGTATATCTACATCTATAGTATAGCATAATTCCTTCAGTACATCTGAATACCTACATCACCAATATAGCATAATTGCTGCAGGACATCTGAAAATCTACATCTATAGTATAGCATAATTGCTGAATGACATCTGAACATCTATATCTATAGTATAACATAACTACTGCACGGCATCTGAATATCTACGTCTAGAATATAGCATAATTGCTGCATTACATCTGAATATCTACATCTATAGTATAGCATACTTGCTGCAGTATATCTGAATATCTACATCTATAGTATAACCTAATTGATGCAGTACATCTGAATATCTACATTTATAGTGTAGCATAGTTGCTGCAGTGAATCTGAATATCTAGATCTATAGTATAGCATAATTGCTGTATTACATCTGAATATCTACATTTATAGTATACCATAATTGCTGCAGTACATCTGAATACCTACATCCATAGTATAGCATAATTGTTCAGTACGTCTGAATATCTACATCTATAGTATAGCATAAATGCTGCAGTACATCTGAATATCTATATCTATTGTATAGCATAATTGCTGCAGTACATCTGAATATCTGCATCTATAGTATAGCATAATTCCTGCAGTGCATCTGAATATCTACATCTATAGAATAGCGTAATTGCTGCTGTACATCTGGATATCTACCTCTATAGTATGGCATAGTTGCTGCAATACATCTGTATATCTACATTTATAGTAAAGCATAATTGCTGCAGTACATATGAATATCTACATCTATAGTATAGCATAATTTCTGCAGTACATCTGAATATATACATTTATAGTATATAATAATTGCTCCAGTACATCTGAACACCTACATCTATAGTATAGCATAATTGCTGCTGTACATCTGAATATCTACATCTAAAGTAAAACATAACTCCTGCCGTACATTTAAATATCTACTTCTATAGTATAGCCTAATTGCTGCAGTAAATCTGAATATTTACATCTCTAGTTTAGAATTTTTGCTGCAGTACATCTGAATATCTGCATCTATAGTATAACATACTTGCTGCAGTACATCAGAATAATTACATCTATAGTATAGCATAATTGCTGCAGTACATCTGAATATCAACATCTACAGTATAGCATAATTGCTGCGGGTCATCGGAATATCTACATCTATAGTATTGCATAATTGCTGCAGTAAATATGAAAATCTACATCTTCAGAGTAGCATAATTCCTGCAGCAAATCCGAATATCTACATCTATAGTATAGCAAAATTGCTGCAGTAAATCTGAATATATACACCAATTGTATAGCATAATTGCTGCAGTACATCTGAATATCAACATCTATTGCCCAGCATAATTGCTGCAGTACATCTGAATACCTACATCTATAGTATAGCATAATTGCTGCAGTACATCTGAATATCAAAATCTACAGTATAGCTTAATTGCTGCATGACATATGAACATTTACATCTAGAGTATAACAAAATTGCTGCACGGCATTTGAATATCTACATCAATAGTATAGCATAATTACTGCATTCGTCTGAATATCTACATTTATAGTATAGCATAATTGCTGCAGTACATCTGAATATCTACATCTATAGTATAACATAATAATTGCTGCAGTACATCTGAATATCTACAACTACAGCATAGCATAATAGCTGCAGGACATCTGAATATCTACATCCTTAGCATAGCATAATTACTGCAGGACATCTGAATATCCTAATCTATAGTATAGCATAATTGCTGCAGTACATCTGAATATCTATATCCATAGTGTAACATAATTGCTGCAGTACATCTGAACATCTACATCTATGGTACAGCATAATTGCTGCAGTACATTTGAATATCTACATCTATAGTTCAGCATAATTGCTGCAGGACCTCTATACATCTATAGTATAGCATAATTCCATCAGTACATCTGAATACCTACATCTATAGTATAGCAGAATGACTGTAGTACATATGAATTTCTACATCTATGGTGTAGCATAATTTTTGCAATACGTCTGAATATTTACATATATAGTGTAGCATAATTGCTGCAGTACATCTGAATACCTACATCTGTAGTAGGGCATATGTGCTGCAGTAAATCTGAATATTCACAGATATAGTATAGCATAATTGCTGTAGTACATATGAATATTTGCATATACAGTGCAGCATAATTGCTGCAGGACATCTGAATATCTGTATCTATAGTATAGCATAATTGCTGCAGGACTTCTGTATATCTACATCTATAGTATAGCATAATTCCTCCAGTACATCTGAATACCTACATCTATAGTATAGCATAATTGTTGCAGTACATCTGAAGATCTACATCTATAGTATAACATAAAAGCTGCAGTACATCTGATTATCTACATCTATAGTGTAGTATAATTGTAGCAGTACATCTGAATATCTGCATCTATAGTATAGCATAATTCCTGCAGTGCATCTGAGTATCTACATCTGCAGTATTGTATAATTGCTGCAGTACATCTGAATATCTACATCTACAGCATAGCATAATTGCTGCAGTATATCTGAAATTTCTACATCAACAGTATAGCATTATTGCTGCAATACATCTGAATATCTACATCCATTTTACAGCATAATTGCTGCAGTACATCTGAATATCTACATCTATAGAATAGAATAATTGCAGCAGTAAATCTGAATATCTACATCTGTAGTATAGCATAATTGCTGCGGTACATCTGAATTTCTACATTTATAGTCCAGCATAATTGCTGCAGTACATCTGAATATGAACATCTACAGTGTAGCAGAATTGCTGCATGACATCTGAACCTATACATCTATAGTACAGCATAACTGCTGCAGGACATCTGAATATCTACGTCTGTAGCGTAGCATAATTGCTGCAGTACATCTGAATATCTACATCTATAGTATAGCCTAGTTGCTGCAGTACATCTGAATATCTACATCTATAGTGTCGCATAATTGCTGCAATACATCTGAATATCTACATCTATAGTATAGCATAACTGCTGCAGTACATCTGAATATCTACATCTATAGTATATCATAATTGCTGCAGTACATCTGAATATCTACATCCATAGTATAGAATAATTACTGCAGGACATCTGAATATCTTAATCTATATTGTAGCATAATTTCTGTTGTTTAACTGAATATATACATTTATAGTGTAGCATGAGTGCTGCATAACGTTTGAATATCTACATCTATAGTATGGCATAATTGCTGCAGTGCATCTGAATATCTACATCTATAGTATATCTTAATTCCTGCAGTACATCTGAATATCTACATCTACAGTATAGCATAATTGCTGCAGGACATCTGAATATCTACATCTATAGTATAGCATAATTGCTCCTAGACATCTGAATATCTCGTTCTATAGTATAGCATACTCACAGCAGTATATCTGCATATCTATATCTATAGTATAGCATAATAGTTGCAGTAAATCTGAATATCTACATCTATTGTATAGCATAATTGCTGCAATACATCTGAATATCTACGTCTATTGTAATGCATAATCTCTGCAGTACATACGAATTTCTACATCTGTAGTATAGCATAATTGTTGCAGTACATTTGAGTTTCTACATATATAGTGTAGCATTATTACTGCAGTACATCTGAATATCTACATCTATAGTACAGCATAATTGCTGCAGTACATCTGAATATCTACATATAGAGTATAGCATAATTGCTGCAGTACATCTGAATATCTAAATCTATAGTATAACATGATTGCTGCAGTACATCTGAATATCCGCATCTATAGTACAGCAAATGTGCTGCAGGACTTCTGTATATCTACATTTATAGTGTAACATAATTCCTTCAGTACATCTGAATACCTACATCTATAGTATAGCATAATTGTTGCAGTACATCTGAATATCTACATCTATAGTATAGCATAAATGCTGCAGCATATCTGAATATCTACATCTATAGTCGAACATAATTGCTACAGTTCATCTGAATATCTACACCAACAGCATAGCATAATATCTGCAGGACATCTGAATATCTACATTCATAGTATAGCATAATTACTGCAGGACATCTGGATATCTTAATCTATTGTATAACATAATTACTGCAGTACATCTGAATATCTACATCCATAGTGTAGCATAGTTGCTACAGTACATCTGAATATCTACATCTATAATATAGCATAAATGCTGCTGTACATCTGAATATCTACTTTTATAGTAGAGCATAATTGCTGCTGGACTGCTGTATATCTACATCTATAGTGTAGCATAATTCCTTCAGTACATCTGAATACCTACATCTATAGTAAAGCATAATTGTTGCAGTACATCCGAATATCTACATCTTTAGTCTAACATAAGTGCTGCAGTACATCTGAATATCTACATCTATAGTATAGCATAATTGCTGCAGTACATCTGAATACCTACATCCACATAATCGCATAATTGCTGTAGGACATCTGAATATCTACATCTATAGTGTAGCATAATTGCTGCAGTAAATCTGGAAATCTACATCTTCAGTAAAGCGTAATTGCTGCAGTACATCTGAATATCCACATCTATAGTATCACATTTTTGCTGCAGTACATCTGAATATCCACATCTGTAGTATAGCATAATTGCTGCAGTACATCTGAATATCTACATCTATAGTACAGCATAACTGCTGCAGTACATCTGAATATCTACATCTATGTCATAGCATACCTGCAGCAGTACATCTCTATATCTACATCTATAGTAAAGCATAAGTGCTGCATTACATCTGGATATCTACATCAATAATATAGCATAATTGCTGCAATCCATCTGAATATCAACACTTATGGTATAGCATAATTGCTGCAGTACATCTGATTATCAACACCTACAGTATAGCATAATTGATGCTTGTCATTTGAAAATCTACATCTATAGTACAACATAACTGCTCCAGGACATCTTAATATCTACGTCTGTAGTATAGCATATTTTCTGCAGTACATCTGAATATCAACATCTATAGTACAGCATAACCTCTGCAGTACATCTGAATATCTACATCTACAGTATAGTATAATTGCTGCAGTACATCTGAATATCTACATCTACAGTATAGTATAGCATAATTCCTGCAGTGCATCTGAACATCTACATCTACAGTATAGTATAGTTGCTGCAGGACATCTGAATATCTACATCTATTGTATAGCATACTTACTGTAGGACATGAATTTCTACATCTTTAGTGTAGCACAATTGTTGCTATATGTCCGAATATCAACATATATGGTGGAGCAAAATTGCTGCAGTTCATCTGAATATCTACATCTGTAGCAGAGCATATTTACTGCAGGACATCTGAATATCTACATCTATAGTATAGCATAATTGCTGCAGTACATCTGAATATCTACATATACAGTATAGCATAATTGCTGCAACATCTGAGTATCTAGATCTATAGTATAGCATAATTGCTGCAGTACTTCTGTATATCTACATTTATAGTATAGCATAATTCCTCCTGTACACCTGAATATCTACATCTATTGTATAACATAATTTTTGCAGTACATCTGAATATCTACATCGAAAGTATAGCATAAATGCTGCAGTGCATCTGAATATTTGCATGTACAGTTTTGTATAATTGCTGCAGGAAATCTGAATATCTACATCAAGTGTATAGCATAATTACTGCAGGACATTTGAATTTCTACATTTATAGTATAGCATTATTGATGCAGTACATCTGAATACCTATATCCACAGAATAGCAAAATTACTGCAGTAAATCTGAATATCTACGTCTATATGGTAGCATAATTCTTGCAGTACATCTTGGTATCTACATCTATAGTATAGCTCAATTGCTGCAGAACCTCTGAGTATCTTCATCTATAGTATAGCATAATTGCTGCAGTACATCTGGATATCTACATCTATATTATAACATAATTGCTGCAGTACATCTGAATACCTATATCCACAGAATAGCAAAATTACTGCAGTAAATCTGAATATCTACGTCTATATGGTAGCATAATTGCTGCAGTACACCTTAATATCTACATCTATAGTATAACATAATTGCAGCAGTACATCTGAATACCTACATCCACAGAACAACAAAATTGCTGCAGTACATTTCAATATCAACATCTATAGTATAGCATAATTGCTGCAGTACATCTGAATATCTACATCTATAGTATAACATAATTGCTGCAGTACATTTAAATACCTACATCCACAAAATCGCATAATTGCTGCAGGACATATGAATATCTACTCATGTAGTGTAGCATAATTGCTGCAGTAAATCTGAGAATCTACATCTTCGGTATAGCATAATTGCTGCAGTACATCTGAATATCTACATCCATAGTACAGTGTAATTGACGCAGTTTATTTATATATCTACATCTATAGAATAGAATAAATGCAGCAGTACATCTGAATATCTACATCTATAGTATAGCATAATTGCTGCAGTACATCTGAATATCTACATTTATAGTATGTTTAATTGCTGCAGTACATCTGAATATCTACGTCTATGGTATAGCCTAGTTGCTGCACTACAGCTGAATATCTATATAT